>PVXU01011503.1:20097-35931 GCA_002994865.1 Rhizopogon parksii | reverse complement strand
GACGTCAGAGTACGCAGAGGAGAACAAAGAAATGAGCACGTTGAGCAGGATAATCGCTGTTGTAATATTCCAGCTGAAATAGAGTTTGTGAATAAGGAAGCACACAAACCATCAGACGGGCACTAACAGATAATACAATGCAAGTCCCACGGGGCTGCGAACGACATTGTTCAGAGGCTTTCAAAAGACGAATAATAGACCATACCTGGCTGAGAATCTGTCGTAATTGGGAGACCTACGGAAATTTTCAGGAGTTGCTCAAAATTTGGAGAAAGTAAAAATTCAAACTGACTGAAGTAAGCCTTGAACAAGGACATGTATAACCTAACCAACATTAGACAGGGCTAAGAGAGAAACGGTCGCACATACAACTGATGCATTTTCACTTTCGCCGTCAGCAGCATCTAGAGCATATAGACCCTGCCAAAAGCCAATCCCGAGTACCGACAATAGCTGCACAACAGTGAAGGAATTGGGAGATCATGTGCCAAAAGGAGACGAACCGCGAAGAAGATGCCTGACTCTTGTAGCATGCGAGCCACGCATATTTGCATTGTTCCGACGTATCTGCAAATCCATAAATACTTTATACATGTACAACACGATATACACTTACTGGTAACCATCAAAGATTGTGATGAGCTCTGGTTTGAAAATCCGTGAGTTAAAGGAACATCGATATATCTGTAGAGCTCAACTTATCCTAAATCAATTGGTTAGACATTTGTCTCATGAATATTCGAGAATCGGCAAACCATATGAAGGGAGCAACGAAACTCAAGACTTGAAAGCTCCTGAAGCGTAGATTGCTGGATTGATCTCCAGTGGCGTAATAACCAGCGATGCGAAGCAAAAATGCAGCAAGCAATAAGGAATCCGTTATGAAGGCAACGACATTCCAGAATCCGAAGGCGCGGTATGTTGCATATCTGAATAGTTTGTAAAACTGTGTTGACTGGTAAAACTTTGCAGCTGGTTGGAACGCAAGAAAGTTACCCTATTTATGTCTGGAACAAAACTCAGCACTATTCAAACATCAACTGGATTTCCTCACCTTCAAGTGAGAATGCCAGTGCCATAATGTACAGTATAATTTCCCAGACATCAACCACCCCATGATCGGGGTCAAGTCGCTCCAGCGGTTGACGAACTTCGAAGTGGGTTGAGTATGGCTAGTTGATCTATGATGAGATTATTCTCACCGGCTTGAGAGTACACAATGAGGAAGAAAAACCAAATCTGTCCGAACATGTCAAGCTAATGCTTATTCGCCCAATGCATGACGAACCATGATGCGAAGGATATTCTGATACCTGTACCTAAGTGAGGCTAAGTTACCATGCAGCTAAAGTGTCTCATACCGGGGAACGGAAATCCGTGTAGGGTCCACGTGACCCCAGAAACCAGTTTGCCGCGATTTGTGGTAGGATACATCTGTCGGTCGTTGAGTGTGGAAATTAAACGGGCATCTATTGGCTCACACTGAATATCATCCTGGTCGGTTAATGTCTGGATAAGCTCTCCGTTCCACAAAGCCCGAACAACTGAAGGCAACGATCACCATGCCTGACTGATAGGTTACCTTAGGGCAACTCACCACCCTGCGCTTCGGTAGAAGACAAAAATATTGTACTATGTAGCAGCGTGTAAGAGCATTGTATAGATCTCTCCAAAGGACCAACCAATGTGTGTCGATGGCAATTTCAAGAGCACTAGAGGCCTCACTGATGTCGCCATCGGCCTCGATATGTCTATACCGAGTAGACATGAGAGATTTGACTTTCTCAGCCGAACTTTGGTGAACAATGCGACGAGCTAGAACTTCGCATGCAATGGCTGTCGAAGTGTTCATAAAAGGTCGCTCTCGCATAACAATAACAGTTCTCCTTACCTCTTCCTCGGTTCTCGCCGAAGTCTGCAGGGTTGTGATACGCCTCCATAATAAATTCAGCATGGGCACGAAGCAAGCAGTATGGAAGCTTTTGTGCAATAAGCAAAATGCACTATTTCGGCACCATTGTAAGTTGCTCACCGCTTCGACAAAATCGCCTGCTGCATCGGAGAAAGCAGATATGACGTTGGGTGTAATAACCCTGCTTGTCGGATCATTGATGCTCTTTTCATCGACTTCTACTGGAAGTAGCGTCGTTGTTAGCGCCCGGAGACGCTTGACAAGTTCTATGAAACGTTTAGGGAGTGACACGTAACAGGAGTAGATATGGCATACTTGTTAAGGTATCTGGAGTAGGTTTCTTCGACTGGGAAGATATAAGAGACGCCTGCTCATCGTCAATTTCCTGATTTTGATACATGGTTTATTGAACGTTGCTCTATAGGCGCGCAATGACCCTAACCTAACTAATAGACCGTGGCTGTGCACCCACAACCTGTCCCGCTCGCGCCATCATGCCTGTGAGCGAGTTCTGTGGTAGTGTCCTGAAGTAAAACGCTAACGATGGACCGATGTCATAGGCATACCACTCTGCTTTGAATGATGTCCCCGATGCCAGGCAAATTGGCAACATGTCCATCTTGCCTATTAGGACCAAAATCCGTGGTCCTGCTCCGCTGGGTATGCCTTTACGACCTTACAGTGATCAATGCCACCCCGCTGAATGTCGCGCATGTAGCCGATCCAGAGCAAGGAGACATCGTAGATGAGACCATTGACCTATTCCGCGCCAATTCACTCTTCCGCAACTTTGAGATCAAAGGGCCTGCGGACCGACTGTTAATCATCCTCATTCTCTTTATCTCAGATTGCTTGGCGAAAATCGGGTCTGCTCGCACAGTACCAACACAGATTGAAGCATCAAAGATGTTGAATACATTATCAGTGGAGAGCTTCGCCATCCCAGGCGATGCTGGGTTCCCTCTGAACGCTCATTATGCTGCGCCTGCGAGCAGAGCAGATGCAGGTACGCTCAATTGAATTACTGCAACCGAGTTTATAATGCATATGTCATGGCAGAGTATCTACGAACGTACTTGACGCAGGTTCGCCAGGAACTGGCAGCGCGTCTCGTGGAACGCCTGTATGCTGACGGGACTGGCAAGCCAAGCAAGTGGTGGATGGCATTCCAGAAAAGAAGGTTCATGAACCGCAGTCTGGGCTCGTAGATCAAACGACAAAGTGTATATCCCGTCCCTATAAATTGGGTAATGTACTTTTCAGAATGGACAACTATATCGCTTTCATCTTTTCTTTTCATTGGGGTTCTTCTTCCCATACCCTATTTGTGGCATGTCTCCGCCTGCGCGCGATTGTCGCCCTTTTCCTCCCGTCCCAACTCTCAGTATTTCCGGCATCCAATCAGGATCTGACCAGCCGCCAACTCTGACACCCCCCTCACCACCTCTATCAACCAGGCCCTTGATCATGTGCTGCTCCTCCCGTTCCCGTTTCCCGTCTGCTCGTTTTTTAGCGCGCATGTATCCTAGTTGATCCTCGCGTAATATTAGACCTTCTCCAGGGCCTGTCTTTGCCGACCCAGCCTTGGGTGCAGGGATTGAATATTTCGTTCCCCTAACCTTATACTGGAAGTTCTTCTTTAGATGGACTTGCATTGCAGGAGCATCTGGTGATGCATCTGGAGACGCAACAGTGACTGACGCCCGCATTAGTGTTGGGTTACCGCAAGACGGGCAAAATTGTTTTGAGTTGTCTTTGCAGATCCTAGTTTCGATGTGAGAACAAGGGGGTACCGATAAATGTGACCCGGTACTTACTTAAAGCAAGCGTGGCATCGAAGAACCCAGCTCTTCACCTTCTGTATCCGCTTGCCTTCGGTCCCGACTAATGTCAGACCCATCTGCAGCAAGACATTCTGAACCGCAAAATCTCCAGTCATGCAACCGGCTAACACAAGTTCATCGTCATCCTCCTTTCGTCTCCGCCCTTTCTTAGCACCACCATCAGAAGGCAGTAGCTCAAGTGCTCGGGATTTGTGCAGTGCAACATTTTGAGGTGTAACCCATTCGCCCTCACCGTCATCCTCGTCAGAGGGATCCTCATATAGCGGCTGATCCGATGCTCCAGTCTCGCTGCTCGTAGGATGTTGTTCTTCGGTTATATCCTCATCCGCTACTCGTTGGAGTTCGATATCTAACGGCTCCCTCTCTTCACCTTCATCATTCTCACTATGGACATCCGAAGATGTATCGGGAGGAGAAGTCGGAGGGACTTGGACATCATCGTCAATTACATCTCCTGATGTACCATCGATAACCTCCACTTGGTTATTTTCATCGACCTGCGGATTCCCTGAGTTTTCACTATTTTTATCTGCAAGATCATGCTCTACGTTTTTGAGATCATCGGGTGTCGTAGATGAGGCATCTAATGGTGTTGGTGTGGTATCGCTCTACTGGCCAGATGTTAGATCGAGGGAGTGGTAGACGATGAAACTCGCCTGCTCGGTGTGACTCTCCGATAATGCCTTTTCACGCACGTGAAGCGAGTGGGTTAACGCTAAAACACAAATGTCTGCGTGAGACAAGACGGCGTAATCTCCGGTCTTCTTTGCAAACTGCACCACTAGTGAGCAGGCAAGTAGGTAAGTAAATCAAAAAAGCACAATATCTGGGGCTGACCATGGGCGAGTGATGCAGGATCTGGGTTGCGTACTTCCACTCGGACACCCGCAGATAGTCCCAATCGTTCAAAGTGTTCCCTCGCGCGTTTGTCCTTGAGTTCATCCAGGACTTGAGGTACGGTGAGGTAGGTCTCGGCCAGACCCCTCAGCGGTGAAAGTGAAAGTAATGGACCCGCATCTAAGACCAAGTTTTTGCAGCGAAGCTTTGATTCTGCCATCGAGGTGAAGTTTTGCAGCCCTGCTTCAGTGTGCTCAGTATTTACTGCTAATCCAGAGATTCATAGATGTGGGAATGATTATCCTTATGCAGGTGTCCATTTGATCTTATCCGAAATTAATCCTCGGCCGAAATTATAATAACTCGGGTCTCCTGATCCTACTGCATATATGTAATGATAAAAGGCATAGATACTTAGGACGCGATTATTATAATATCGACCTTATCCTCTTCTAACACTAACATGTCTCCCAAGTCGTCAGTCTTGCCAATACTCGTATTTATTGTCACTGACATCCATCGCAGATACCGCATCGTCGTTCTGCCCGGAGATGGCATCGGTATGTTCCCGTTGATCTATGTCATGCACCGGGCTTAGACGGTGTCACAGGACCAGATGTTATTGCACAAGCAACACGAGTGCTAGAGCTCATCAGTGAAACATCGGCATCGGTCAAGCTCACTCTCGAGCCTCGCGACTTTGGTGGATGTGCCATTGACAAGTATGGCGAACCCCTGCCCCAATCAACACTCACCGCGTGCCAGGAGGCAGATGCCATTCTTATGGGTAAGAAAAAAACTGATCTGCTTCGCTATCATGGAACTGATCGTTTCTAGGCTCTGTGGGTGGTCCCAAGTGGGGCCCCGAGGCAAAAGTCCGCCCTGAGCAAGGTCTTCTGGCTATCCGAAAAGCTCTGGGTTTATACGCAAACGTTCGCCCAGCAAACTTTGCGTCCGACTCCTTACTTTCACACACCCCTCTCAAGCCAGAGATCGCCAAGGGTGTTGACATGATCGTCATTCGTGAGCTGATCGGTGGTCTTTACTTCGGTCCTCGTCAAGAGCAAGGCGATGGCGACTCTGCATATGATACCATGGTTTACAGCGTTTCCGAGGTCGAAAGAATTACTAGGGTTGCAGCACAGATTGCTCTTGCTGCTAACCCACCTCTCCCTATCCATTCTATCGACAAAGCAAACGTGCTTGCAAGTTCTAGGTTATGGAGAAGGGTTGTCAACGAGACCCTGGCAAAAGAATATCCCCAGTTAACCGTTGACCACTATCTCGTTGACTCCGCTGCGATGATGATCGTGGCTAGCCCCAAAAAGTTGAACGGTGTGGTCTTGACTGAGAACATGTTCGGTGACATGTAGGTCCAGTCGATTATCAGTCGACACACTCATTGATGTCACTTCAGCTTGTCAGATGAGACAAGTGTTATTCCTGGTTCTTTGGGATTGCTACCATCAGCATCCCTTGCTGGTGCACCTGCATCGGCTTCGGACCCCTCCTTCAAGCCTACTTCGGGCATCTACGAGCCCATTCACGGCTCTGCTCCCGACATTGCCGGGATGGGTATTGCCAACCCAATCGGCACAATTCTCAGCGCGGCCATGCTGCTGCGATACTCCCTTGGACTTGAGAAGGAGGCTCAGGCTGTCGAGGCTGCCGTTCGCAAAGTGTTGGATGAGCCCAGTGTTGGCGGATATGGCATCAGAACAGCTGATTTGGGTGGTAAAGCAACAACCGTCGAGATTGGCGACAAGATTGTCGAGGTGCTCGCAACCCTGTTGTAGATGAGTTTAGTGATCGACGGAAGTTGATGGCTATATCACTCAGAACCGATGGAAATGTACTAGTACGTGTGCCCCGCTACCCAAATTTCAAAAATTGGTCCGGTGAATATCTGCACTTCTAAAAGTCAGCAGTTTCAGTCTGCCAAATGAATGGTAATCGATTGAGTAATGATCCACATATAACTACGTCCTTTCTGAACGACTAGAACATATTAGCAAGCTTGCTCGCTGCAAGTCGTGCATCCAAGCGTGGGCGCGACGGCTGTACCCGCATTGACTGTGTCATATTCGTTGGAGTAAACATCCCCAGAGGGTCCACTGCCTGTTGTGCACTTGCGGAGCGAACAGGAACATTAGAGGTTGACGGGGATGGGGTGGAAACCGCGAGAGGATCACTGGGGGCGAAAGAAGGAGTAGGAGAATGGATGGTTCCGCCAAGGGGCCCCTGTGGCAGGGAAGGTGATGAGGCGGAAGCGGCTGCCGGGGGGCCTAGTGGTGATGGACCGGAGCTTATAAACATCGACTTCGTCCCATCCACAAGGCGGCCACCTAAAGGTGGGCCAGTCTCCCGTTGTGGTTGCGGGAGTGTATGCGGGGGTGCGAAGGAACTCCGTTGAGGTGTCGAGGGACCCGCACCAGGTGATTGAGGAGGAAGCGGGTTATGTCTGAATGAGGAATGCGTCGGCGAAGGAGTGGATGATGGCACCCAGTTCGAACGTTTTGCGACAGGAGTGACGGATGGCGTAGCCTTGGTATGCGTGGGTTGCGTATCGTCCTCCAGGGGTAAGACAACAGGCGGCTTGGGGAAAGCATTTGGTTGTGGAGGTGCCACCTTCTGGTCAGCATTGTTGACATCTGTGCGAAGGGCTTCCAATTCTCGAAGTAACTGCTTCTCGTACATGATCGTTGAGCGAGCATGTTCAAGTAAAGCGGCAGTGATATCATCTGCAACAGCGCGCTTGTGTGCATCCAATGCATGATGGAGATTTTGGGATATGTTGTTAGCCCGTTGAGCAAGCACTTGCTCGTATTTATTGGCCTATTAGAAAAGCGCAGAATAGCACTATCAGTCCGAGGCAAATACCAAGGATTTCGCACTTACCTCCTCTATATCCTCCAGAGCTTCATCCACTCGCTCGGGCCTAATATTAGAACTTGCTTTCAATCGCTCTATATTCCTGCGCTTAGATATGGTCGCCTTCACTGCAGCCTGATACTCCTCCAGTACACCGGCTCGTTGTAACAATGCCTCCTTTGCGGAACGGGCGTTCATACCTTGGTACCCAAAGGTGTCCCCGATGACAATACATTCACTAATTGACTGCGCCTGATCAAGGTCCGTAAGGATGTGCCATGCTCTTCCAAGCTTCCGCAGCGCATTACCAAGGGGAGGATGCGACTCCGCAGTAGCACTATTGATGAGTTTGTTACCCATCTCCGCGTGCGCGGCGGCCATAGCTACAGCTCAGATCAACAAATGGACAAGCAACGTATTCACACCACTCACACTTGCGTGTGATCGCAAGCTTGTCAATTGCTTTAGCAGCATCGAAGAATTGCGCTTCAAGCTTCGTCAAGTCAAATCGCGCACGTTGCAGTACCTCGTCTTCATCGGGCACACCCCGGCGTATAAGGCCAAACCCCGAGCCCGCTTTGCGCCGAGGACGTGGGGTCGGCTGATAACCGAAGTCACTTTCGATGAATGAACGTAGCTCCTCGTCGTGAATAACAATCTGGTCCTCGGATATGCGCGTCAACCACCTCTGCAGCATTATTCGCACAAGACGATCATCCTCCTCATCTGTAGGCGCCGAGGTTTGGGCAAGGGGTAGTGCAGGGATAATTGTATGAGGGCAGTTGTTAATCAGTGCCTCGTAGAATTGTTGAAACTCGAGATATGAACGTGACACATTGCGGTATGTAGTTCCCGTAAAATTGGAGAGATTTGTCTGCGAGCGCGATCTAATCACCAAGCAGAGGACAAAGAATCTGGCTAGCTTACCTGGGCATCAAGTTTGAAGAGGATATCTCTTCTGTTCCTGTCCATTCCAGTGATTCGCACACGTAGATACGGCCCCGTCTTCTCGTATTTTGTGCCGTTTGAGCTCACTGTCGTTTGCGGAGAGACAAGGCCAGGCTCAGGCTGGCCGTAGATTTTTGGTTCTCTGCCATACAGACCATCTGACTCTGTCTTGTGGGTACTCGCTTGTGATGATGGAGACGGGGATGCACGGCGTAAATTGGGTATTGGAGAATTTGGTTCGTGGGGCGTCGTTGGCCATGGCGGCGTATCTGTGTTTCCGTTGGCAAATATAGAGCTAGTAGAGCTAAGAGGATCAAGCATGACAGCTCCGTAGTGTGGAGGAGCGGCAGAAGAAAGTGTACTACGTAGTCGACGTGGCTTGGAGAAGCTGCAGTTGCTCGCCAAGTTGATAGTGACAGATTACATAAGCGATTCATGATGAGACTATTGTCGTCGAATCTACCATGATATGGGCTAAGATCAGTACAATTAATCAGTACATACAGAGGCTATCTAAGACAATCAAGAAGACATGGGGTAAATAGGCGATAATGATAAGTGTTGCAGTTCTTGCACACTATGAATCTATGTACGAAAGGATGGATGTTGAGCGTTATGACGCGCCGTCGGCCAAGTAGAGCGGCAACAAATGCCCCATGCGGAGGATCTTGGTGCGGAGATACTTGTCCAAATCCTCCCCTCTGACTGCCTCTCCCATGATCATCGTTACACCTGCAACTTTACCTGCATCCAACCCTGCATCTCCCGCGCCCGCTTTTGAGTTAGACCGATGTCTCCAGCTTCTAGGCACCATAGGTACCCGCTCTACAACCCTCAGACCCTCCTTCTCAAGAGCTTGAACTTTGTCCGGGTTGTTCGTCAATAGCCGAACACCCTCGCCAAGCTCTGAACCAAGCCCAAGGTCGCGCAAAATGGCGGCCGCAATTTCGTACCCACGTTCATCAGCCTGATGCCCAAGCATCAAATTGGCTGTGACCGTGTCGTGACCTAGATCTTGCAAATTATAGGCGCGTATCTTGGACAGAAGACCAATTCCTCGACCTTCCTGTTTCAAATAAATCACAGCACCTCGACCAAGCATCGTCCTTGGACTAGATGCATCATCTGGAAGAGATATCGGTCGAGAGATGAGCCGAATGGCTTCGTCCAGTTGTTCGCCACAGTCGCAGCGCATGCTGCCCACAGTTTCACCAGTGAAACACTCGGAATGAATACGAACAAGCGGAGACGGAATGGTGTCGGTCATGATAGATGGTTGATGCGATGGACGAGATGGGTGTTGGGATGTAGCAGATAGTTTTCCTATGTATGCTCCGCGTACGATACGGTCCATGTCTGTTTCATCATCACTCCAAACAGCGTCCAAAGAATGACTGCGAATTGGCGGTGCTAGAAGTGAACTATTGTCGGCGTATTGTGCTGGGTCTACGACAATGGCAAGATGCTCCTTCGAGTCGCGGTTATTGTGGTAGAGGTGTAGGAAAACAGGGCCATGCGGGGTGGGTATGCGGGTACGAGCCATGCACTTAACTTCTATAGCAGGTGGGGGTGATTGTCCAGCTAGCGAAGTGACTTCTGTGGCTGGTTGCGGGTTGGCAGGCGTAATTGATGAGGATTGGTGTTTACGAGAGACAGAGGGAGGTAAATTCTCGGCAGATTTCAGGGGGTCGGGAGACAGGGGAGAATCATTCTCTTTGCCTCCCACTAGGTTCTGGTTCTGCAAGCGTAGTCGTCGAGGGCCTTGCCTGCTCACATACGCCATACGCTTACGCTCCTGGGATGTGTGCTCTACAGTTCGCTTGACCCGCTCGGTGCTCTCCGCCGCGGTACCCGGAAAGACATCGTGTTGGTAGTGATTACGAGTAGTGCGGCTACTTGCAGACGCTGCTGCAAGCATTAATGGGTCTAATGCAGCATCCCTTCTCGAGAATTTCAGTTTCCCTTGCCACTGGGGGGTTGTGAGAAGGTCTAGCAGAGCTGCATCGGATTCTGCTAGCAATGGGGAAGAGGTTGTCGGATAGAATGATTCAGCTAATGCCATTGGAAATGGGGACTACAAGCACAGATTTTGGGAGGGCAGGAACCAGTGGGAGCGAACTGACTAGCTCATCGGAATGGACTTTGCTTATAAGTTTTGAAGTGCCATAATAAATTGTTGCGCGTGACATTGTGTGATTACGATGACGTGACAAATGGTACGAGCCTACCTTTCGGTCGGAAACAGGCTGAAACAAGTCGGCCCAATGGCTACGTTCGCGCGCCGATACAGCCTTAGATCTGCCAAGATGGCCATCGGAGTGCTTTTCAATGCATTTGTGACACCTCAACTTCCTGTATAACCTGTATAGAAGGCATGTAAGCACACACGCTATGATATCTTTGGGTTGAATTTTTCACGCCCGTGGGCAGTTGCTTATACGATACACCCGAGGTTTCTAGATAATTCGCTCGGGTATGTCATTGCGGAATCCAGATTATACATCGATTTCAAGTCGTGCTCGCAGAGGCTTACAACGTGCCATCTTCCAGAGCCAATCTTATCACGTGTGCCGATCTCAGCTGGCAAGCAAGTGCTTCCAAGGACATTTACTCCCTATGTAGATCTACCTTCTAATCTCGTGCCGACTGACCATCATTCTACCCTATTCCGAAGGAATTTCTTCTTGAAGTGAATCCCCTTTATTACTTCCCATCCCATGCCACATATGATACTGTGCAGTAGCGGGTGATACCTACTTCCCATAGTCACATCAACATATTCTGGATCGTTGTATAGTTACTTGGGTGACTACCTCATCGCTGCGGTGATTAGTCGGCACACCTACAATGAGATCACGGAACGGGAAGAACAAGTCTAAGCAATTGCACAAACTCCGAGTCCGCGCCCCCGCCCTATGTAAGCCTTACTCATATCGCCACCTTATCAGCTCTTATCTGATTTCACCTGGATACGAACTTCCTTCAGATGGAGTTACTTGGACAGGACCCGCTGGCTGTACATGATTGCATCCACGATATGGGTTGTTGTCAACTTGTTGACTTATCATAGTAAGGTTGCCGCGGTCCGGTTCAGGTCCGGTTCGGACACCTTTTGGCTGAACCTGAACTCGGACTATAGGGAGGCCTGGAGTAATTCAGAGAAGAACGAAAAGAAGGGTTCCTGCCAGCCTCCTAATGAGCTACTTCTGCTCCCTTCAGGTCTTGTTGAAGCTCCGAGGCGATCTGTATTTCGAAAGCAGAGCATTCATGCGCCCTAGCCTTTTTGCCTAAGACCCACTCTACCGGGTGCTTTGGTGAATCGAAGAAAGACTGGCCGGCATACCATGACAAAGAGTACTCATGACAATTACACCAAGCGTATCCAGGAGGGTTATAAACTTGGTGATGCTCACATTCAGGCCTTGGATCACCGGCGTTCACAGTGCTGTTTCATCGGCACAGTCTGTGCTTCTGGTCTCACACCTGCATCCGGCTGTGTAAGACTTGCAATGATGCAAAAGACGTCCTTGCGGCCTTCCAGTCCAGTTTGACACCTGCTACCGAGCCAATCTGTCTCACAGGCTCCCCCAATTCACGCGAGGTAACTTTCAGTGCAACCTCCAAGCTCAACAAACCCACGGCCTGTGTCTACATCTATTGCCCGTCGTGAACAGTGCAGATGGCATGGGGGACTGCTCGGTGAGTGTGATAAACTTTTCTGGAATGTGATTTTGCTCCAGGATGGCGACCCTCATGACGAAATGTCGCTCAGTACAAGTGCACCGTTCCACGATTCTAGGAGATGATCGGGCAACTGGTCTATGCGAACTATGGCACCAAGCATGACTATGACAGGCTTGTTATAACTGGAACTAATCTCGTAGGTAAGATCGCCACGACTTGCTACGGCGCTAATACCATTGGTCTTAAGGTGAGCCTTGTGATATCTACACAGTGACGACGGATTACTGATTTTCGACGAGGTGCAGCGGGGGGCAGTCGGTGTCTTGATATAAGCGAGCTGATTCCCGAAACTATGGCAGTGTCACCGTGGAGAACGGTAATGAAGACATCGATCCTTACGAAAGCCTGCTGAGAAAGCATTCCGTAATGCACTAAAGAATGACAGTCGCTGGCAAGTTCCCCGGTTCGTCGGGTTATCCAATGGAATCGAGGAACTTCATCTCGGTATCGAAGTCCAACAGTGAAGTTTGGCGCACTCAAATGGATGCTGTCAATATGCTAGGACGTCGTAATACCGGCTGAGTCAAATTTAGCGCTAACAGCATTGCACCCCAAAAGCCTCTAACCCATAACACGGGTACGATGTCCATGAAGATGACTGTAACGGAGTCTCTATCCTCGGAAGCGGATATTTGCAAGTCGCGCAAGAATAGAGATAGAGAATGGTGCAAGCATGTGGGCGTGGAATTGGTAAGCCTTTCTTTGAGTTCTAGCTAATTTATACGTAGGGTATGCACCAACAACGCTGCCAGGCCAGACTGAAGCAATTGATATTATCTATGAGGAGCACCTTTGAAAAGTTGCAATTGATGGACTATTCCCACCCAGTAATTTTAGCGTGTGAGGCTTGAAGCTTAAGCCGCGAAGACGATAGCAAATGTTTCCAGTGACAGTGACGAGGTGGGACATGGAGAGTGCTAGTGAGAGACGGACTTGGAGAAAGAAAAAGAGTAATCGTTCGCGTTGGTTATCGTTTGCTAAATTTATGTAATCAAGGTCCTTGAGTAGGCCTCATGCAACTGCACGTCGAATTTGAAGCCATCGACGGTACTGACGCTAACGGTTTTCGACCCAAGGACCCGTATACAAATTCGAATTCGAGACTTCTCCAAGTTTGTCAACCTCCACATCATGACTCCCGTTGAAGGACACTCTGGGGCTCATCCTGTCAGGATGTCACAAGATCACACAAGGCAAGCCTTTGTTATCTCTGCTTATAATTATTAGCATTTAATGCAGACGCTGTCTTTGAACAGGATCGCAAATACCGATGGGAGACTACACTCAAAGGTCGTCGAAATTCTCGCAGCCACCAGTAATGGCTGCCTCACCGAGCTGGGTTACCACCCGGGCATGACTGAGAAGCTGTACCAATACATGCAACACATTCAAACGTTGGAAGGAGAGAACGCAAAACTGTACCAAGACAATTGCCAGCTCTCCAGCACGGTTCGGTTGCTCAATGAGCGCGTGACACACCTCTCCGCTGATCAGAGCAGCCAGCTCCAGCAATTCGTTACCATGCAAGACAGGCTACGCACTCTTGAGACCGAGCGCAATAATCTTGTTCGGAATAATCAAGATATCTTAATCAGTACCAACAATGGCACGTCACACCATCTTCTCGGTATCGAACTGGCTCGGATGAGGACACAGACTGCTCGCGTTCTCAAAGATATGAGTCTTCTCCAAGCCAAATATTCGCGGCTCATCACCGCACAACACGGTCAGACATCTCCAGGTGGTGTATTATCCCCCTTAGGTTAGACCGGTCCTGTCTGTCCTCCAACATGTCTAAGTACTCGCCGCAGATTCTGTCCCTCAAATTGCCCAGCCTATGATTCCTACCCCCAGTGATGTTGGTAACTTTTATCTAATCACATAACGCAAGTATAACCGCATTCTTAGGTTCATCGGCGACTCTCATCTGCCGATGGTGCAACCCGACTCCCACCTTCACGTCTACCGCATCAACCGATGCCGCAACGACCACAACAACACACACGAACACTGCAACAACAACAAGTTCAACACGCCCCTTTGCAACAAGTACAGGCCCAAAGGAGGCCGTCTTCAAATGTACGGTTTCCTCCATACTTGCATGCTTTGAAGTAACACCCCCATCAGCCTTACCCACCTCAACGATCGCTTCCTGTGACTGCCGGTTGGACTGTCCCACCACCGGCATCAGCACCTCCGATGTTTGGAGCAAGGTCACCCACTACAGACTTTGCCCCTCCTCCTCCCGTTTCAGCCCCGCTTAATCCAAGCCGCCCACACCAACTACTTCACACCCTTCCGCTCACGTACATGTCGCAACCCGCGTATCGCACTGCATCATCACCAATCCTACCTCTTAAAAAGCCAGACTCCGCACCACTACGGTTACCTCCTTCCCTAACTATAGATTTGACCGAGTTAGAACCGAACGAAAGGGAGGCAGAACAATCAGCTACAGATGGAGACACTGATCAGCATAGCAGTCTAAAACGCCCAAGTTCTGCCGTGGATGGTGTGCGAGTGCAGGACAACGAGGTGATCAAGAGACAAAGAACCGCAGAACCCATTCAGACGCCTCAGGATGATATCGTCGATGAGAAGCCTGTATTGCCTGAGCCAAAGTCAGCCTCGACGACTTCACCAGTCCAAGTGGGTGTGTCGAATGACGAGGTTGCGATTGTGGCCACACCTTCAGACACTGTAGTTCCTTCCAACCCACCTTCGCCAGTATCTGCTAAACCCTCGCCTCCTACACCACTCGCTGCAGAAAAGATGGCTAGCCCACAGAACAGTGATGATATGCGATCTGTTAAAGACTGCGTCTACATGATATATGAAACAGATGCTGAAATAGCCAATGGATACTTCTGTGGCAGATGCTTGTAAGTCAACGCCCGTTTCCGAATACTCACCACTCACGACACTCATCCTCATCACCAGTGATCGTTATGAGTCCAAGATGTTACCCGAACCTCCGGAAGTGTTGACTGATCCAAAGTTTGAAGACCTCTTTATGCACTGTACGAAAGAACACCCCGTGGTCTGGGAGGACCTCCGCTACAAAAGAGACATGGAGGTTCTACCTTCATAACTCTCTTTACTATGGAGCAATCGCGTTTCGTGTTTCTGCGCTAGCACGTCTTGCAGGTAATTATTATTATTCCCGAGTGATAATTGTATGCTATCACACTTAGATACCATTCGTACTGATATTGTCAATCATGCATGATTGTTCGTGATGTTATAGACCTTGCCATGACGGTCTCCGGAGAGCCACACGACATACCATGCTAAGAGTGTTGAGATGATAAGATTATTACTGGAACGGATTCATTTGGGGGACCGGGATGTGACAATAATCCATGAAGCACGATCGAATCTTTATATCAGCCTGCAGCAGCGTCATCCTTGAGAGACTTAGAAAACTACTTGACCTCAGTCGTGCCCAAGTGATAGGCGGCCGCTACATTGCAACGTTCATATAAAGTTAGATACTCCCTGAAGTAGCCAGATTACAATTGTCATAATTATGCCTTCAAGCTCAACGATTTTTGTTTCTTGGCTACTTACCTGATTCCTCACAGCTCTCTTAGTCCCATGGACTCCCACCTCGCATGACCAAATAGTCACGGCACACATCGTTCAAGTTTTGAGAAAAGTCGAGAAGACAAGAATATC
>PVXU01011486.1:62162-84451 GCA_002994865.1 Rhizopogon parksii | reverse complement strand
GTGAAATGAGCTTACGATCGTTCATCCACATGGTCTAATGCCCGCGAGAGTTTCTGAAGTGCCGCTATGAAGAAATTAACTCCCATGTGTAAAATCGACGTACCAGGATGTTGGTATGTTTCCAGCACTCCTTCGTGGACACTCCATCTTGCCAAGTCCTATCGAATGAACAAGGTCAAATAATAGTCACTTCTCGAGACTTCAGAACTGGCTTACCCATCGCAACATATAATGATCCTTTTTTTGAATGTAGGACTAGTTTGAAGGGGCATAGTCAAGGCCCTCGGTACCTCAGGCTGCGCAAGGTCGAGTTCAACTCCAGGGGCTTCGGGTGTCTTCTCAGTAACCATGATCGGTACCAGTGAAGAATCAGTTGGGTGCGGACACGATCATGAGAGCGGCGTATTTATGTATGTTGGACGATCTAAGCGCCTGCCCAATAATATTTCTAAACGGATCCACGCCGTGAGTGTGTACAGGAACTCCGGATGATTAGTCGTGCCGACGATACCCATGTGTGCTGGTGCTGTACACTCGTTTCCAACCTCAGATAGACCAAAGAGAGTATAAGTAATAACTTACCAGTTGTTCTAGCTGTGCAAGCAGTGCTAGTGCAGCTCCATCGTGATTTGGCGTGACGTTTTGCGCAAGTTGAAATATCCTCGCTTTTAATTTCTCTCGGCTAATCACTTGAGATCTAGTTTGCAGTACGGTTTGCTGGGAAACCCCCATTATAGGGTGTTCGCTTATAATTAGAAACCGAAAGGATCAGGTGCGAGAATCGGTGAAGTTCAAGCCGATACTATACCAACTTCACCGGTGACCAGAACTCGGTCCGGGAGCCCCGAATAGAACACCGGCAACCGGCCTACATACTCGAAGCTTAAGTTATTAGGGCCCGTTCTATGAGCCCGTGTCCGTCAAAAAACCGTTTGGCAACCGTCCGTTTCGTTTCCATCCGTTTCGTTCAAAATGAAACGGACATTAAGCGAAACGAACGCTCCCACGGATGTCACATACTGTCACACTTGCACGAATAGCAGTAAGTAGATCAGATAATGAATGAGTTTGCTGCTCGAGTGTGCTCCCCAATGACTTCCTCATCATCGCGGAAGAAAAAGGCCATCATAACCTCTTAAGTCAGCCCACACTCGCTGCTGCAGTTTCGGCTGCTGCTGTGGCTGTGGCCTTGGCTGCTCCGAGACTATACAAATTGTCCTTATCAACCAACGAGAGAGTCGACTTTGCGACATTTTTCATCCAGTTTCTTGGGTAGCATACCAATAGTTATAAAGAAGTTTTTAATTTGAAAAGTGCAAGCAGCTCATTTATTGGTACGACGTATAGTATATCAGCGTGATGGTAGCGTGACACCAGTTAGCAGATTTAGGTCAGTCTGCCGAACATGTTTAACCATTCCGTTTTCGAAACGAAACGGACGCAAAACGAAACGGAACGGACGGTTACCGAATAAGTCTCCAATGGACCACAATATCAGTTTCAAGGCTGTGGAGCCTTTATCCTGTGTGAAGTCGGGGAGGCCTGTCAAAGGCTGTCATATCATACCACATGCACGAAGTGACTTCTATGCACACGTTGTGAATTTGATTGATGCGATGCCTTTGAATATCAGATATATACATATGATATTTGATTCGGGTATGCGAACTTCAGCCTGATTCAAGGCTTCGATTCCTAGATTCACCCCGAGGGATCAAGTCAAAAACCGTCAATGGAACTTTGACTTCCTCTTGATGCCGTTACTACTCAGAATTTGTGACAATCATCAGGCTGTACTGGATCAGGCAACGTGCGCCCGAGTTTCCGATGCAAGGTCAGAGACACCTTCACCAGGCGGAATGCAGTACAATTAATACCAAGCTACAGGTCATTATAATTACCTCCCCAATCGGAATTGAGCACCAGCATACTCGTCCAAGGCGCGGCAAAATGCTTGTTCGCTGATTAGGAGTGATGCATCTGAATGGTTCGGCGGGGTGACGACATCACGAACGATGGTACGACTGCGTAACTGGGTTACTGCAACACAACAGCAAGGCAATGCGTGACTTACTGTATTTCAGTGAGCGTGATCTGCCACGGAGGAAAACCGTGCAATTCAAGAGGAGGCTGGGGGGTTTGTGGGTACACATGATGCACGATCATAAAGTCCGGTGACGGCAGACCCTCTAATACAGAAGTCAGAAGGGTGATATCGTATACAGACCAGACCTTCCTTCTAGCATGGAGTTCAAGTCAGACGTAGAAAGTTGGTATGCTTTGGCGTCCGCCGGGTCATGACTGTTTTGGCGCCTGTATAATGCTTCATCTAAAAGGCAGCGGGCTGCAGATGCAAGGGCTGGTTTCGAAGCGCTGCGTGAAATAATGTGGAGTGTCAGGGGACTGCAAGGAGACTGCTTGTCTGTAATTAATAGGTTTTGAATTCTTCTTGATTGCAGGAATGGTAACATACGGTGCACCCGTCGGCGGACTGCAACCTCTCTTGGTTTACGATGCGAAAGGTTTTGCTTCAAGGGGTGCATGGTTGTAACGTTGAGTTCTACGGGCAATTCTCCGAAGTCAGGCGAATGGCTTCTTGAATCCGAAGACTCAGAAAGTGGAGGGGTCAACGGATATTCGAGTTCTGTTTCACTCTCATCGGTGGGCAGTTCAACGTGGTGTACTAGGCGTTTCCGAATACTATCAGAATGCTTTAACAGTATGCCTGCGGACCGTTCAAGGTAGGTAATAACACGCGGGGAAAAGCTCACCCTCTGCATCATACGCGGTAAGCTGCTCAATACCTAATGCCCTGCACCATGTAACAACCCTATCTAAGCACTCCAAATACAGTTCTTCCGTGTGCTCGGAACGCGCTCTGTCATTGGAGGCAAGAACGATTGCCAAGTGCTTTGGTACTTTGCTGCGGTAGGCAGTTACCGGTTGAGGAGGCGAATATCGACGACTTTGGAGTTTTGTTTTTAGAAACACTAGAGAGGCATAAAGGATATGTAGAAGTCGAAGAAAGAGGTAAGCCACCATTAGCAATGATACAGTTCAAGTTCAATATTGCATTTGCAACGTATACCGCTCCATTGATCACATGATCACGTTCTGAACGGAAGTAGTAACTTACTATTACTAGCAGCTAATAGTTAGTACTAAGGACTCGGACTGCCTCTGTATAACTACTTCTTTCTGTCCACCATGTCCACTCTTCCCATTGAAGCGATCAAGAACCGATCTGACCGCCACCCCAAGCCTTCAGATATCAAGTTCCAGTACGGCACTGCAGGCTTCAGAACGCTGTGCGTGCGCGACTGATGGTTTCTTTTCAAGTTCATCAATCTGATAGTACCAACTAGCGGAAGTACACTCAGTTCAGTGCTATTCAGGGTCGGCGTTCTCGCAGCCCTCCGAAGCAAGAGACTGGATGGCAAGACCATCGGTGTCATGGTCACTGCCTCACACAATCCGGAGCCTGTATGTATTTCGTATGTGCACTGATCGCCTCAGATCCAATGGTGCACCCCCATTATAGGATAACGGGGTGAAACTCGTTGATCCACGCGGAGAGATGCTTGAGTCATCGTGGGAGGCCCACGCCACCGCTCTTGCTAACGCGCCCAATAGCGATGCTTTCGTTGTTGCGGTTGATGAACTGGTGAAGACGGCCAAAATAGACCTGTCGAAACCAGCTCGTGTGGTGTATGCCAGAGACACCCGTCCGACGGGCCCAGAGCTTGTTGCCGCCCTTAAAGATGGGCTGGAAGCTATGAAGGCGGAGTATAGGGATGCTGGCGTTACCACAACTCCAGTGCTTCACTACTTGGTGAGGACGGTCAACACAAAGGGCACCAAAGATTCGTACGGCGAGGATACCGAGGAAGGTTATCTTACGAAGCTAAGTGATGCTTTCAAAAAACTGCTTGTGGGTCACGCATATATCCGCATATATGTCGCTGATTTTCATCACAGGCTGGAAAACCAACGCCGCCGCCGTTGCTCATTGACTGCGCCAATGGCGTCGGTGCTTTGATGGCTGAAAAGTTCAAGGCATACCTGGGAGATGCATTCACGATCAATCTCGTGAACGCCGACATTCATACCCCTGGCGCATTGAACAGTGCCTGCGGCGCAGACTTCGTGAAAGTCAACCAGAAATTACCTCCTTCTATCACGCTGCAACCAGGACAGCGCGCTTGCAGTCTAGATGGAGACGCTGATCGCATAATCTACTATTACGCAGATGAACGCGGTCAGTTCCATATGCTCGATGGAGATAAGATTACTGCACTTGTGGCAAGTTTTATCGTTGAGCTGGTGAAGGCAGCTGGTTTGGACGAGCAGATCAAAGTCGGCGTCATACAAACGGCATACGCGAACGGAAGCTCAACCAAGTACCTTTCTGCGGTAAGTGGGACAAAGGATGTAGTATGGGGGCAGATCTCATTCTATGTCTCAGCGACTTCCTGTCAAGTGTGTTCCTACTGGGGTGAAGCACTTGCACCATGCCGCAGAACAATACGATGTTGGGGTCTATTTCGAAGCCAATGGACACGGGACAGTTTTGTTCTCGCCTGCTGCACAGGAATTGATTTCCAGTCACAACCCTTCCACTCCGACCCAGTCTACAGCGCTCATAAATCTGGGGAATGTCATCGATGTGATTAACCAAACTGTTGGCGACGCTCTCTCGGATGCGTTCTTGGTGGAATCAGCACTTTTACACAAGTCTTACAGTGGTGTGGAGTGGGACTCCCTTTACTTCGACCTCCCGAACCGTTTGGTGAAGGTTGTGGTGGGTGATCGGAATGCGTTCGAGACGGAGGATGCGGAGAGACGCCTCGTCAGCCCTCCCGGACTACAGGCCAAAATCAACGAACTTGTAGGTAGGTACGAAGGGGGTCGTTCGTTCGTTCGACCGAGTGGTACGGAGGATGTGGTCAGGGTTTATGCTGAAGCCGTGGCACGCCCACAGGCTGATGGTGACATTCCTTCTTTATGCTTGTTGAGCGTGTACTCATGGCCTGTCTCGTTTAGAACTCGCGTTCCGCGTCGCTGGTCTCGTGTATGATGAGGCTGGTGGTGACCCTCTACAGAGACCAAAGGAATTCATTTGAACCTTGCTGCAGTTTAGAATTGGACGCTGGTGTTATTGTACTCCTACCTCGTTGTAAGATTAGGTTCGATTTCGAGGAATAGCATATGTAGAACGATTGGACTATTGGAAAGGGTGAGCTATGATATCGACTGAGTCGGGAAAAGTGTGTATTTAAAATCCCAATAATTTTGATCCTTGCTTACTACCGGGAATGCTCAGCAGAAGACAGCATGCTGCATCTGCTGGCAATTGATTTTGAAAGTTGATTAGCATATTGCTTGCGCTCCGGGGATATCAGATACCCTCATCTCCGGTCACATGGTCGTCGGGTTAAAACTTTAAGACGTAATCTGGAGTAAATCTCGAGCCATCGCACTGCGTTATGCACGACGTGTTGCATTTGAGCTGCCGCGATATGACTTGGACCAGTTCTTTCGCCTACTACGTGTCATTCATCCCTAATTTCTGACATCGCTTGTCCCTCGTTGCTACCTTTCCAGCATTGGCATCCTCCTTCTTCTAGTACATAATGTGCCGGTTCGTGATCTACAAGGGCACGTCACCCGTGCAGCTATCGCATGTCAGTCCTGGTTAACTGACCGAGTTCATCGGTAAAAGGAAGACACTGACCGCCCTACCTTTAGCTTTTGACTCGACCGTGCCATTCTATCATAAATCAGGCCTTCGATTCGCGTCTGCGTCTTGATCATCGTCGCCCAATTAATGGTGACGGTTTTGGTGTCGGTATGTCCTTCTATTAATCATTTTTGGACTGCTTCTGGAGAAAAGTCATCAGGCTGGTATGATTCCATCCAGGACGAAGAGCTTGGCAGCCAACCTTGTATATTTACCTCCGTCACACCGGTATGTGCCGTGTCGTCGGTATTGTACCGAGTATCAACTGACCCAAAATTTGCACATCAGGCATGGAACAACGCAAATCTAATTCGGTTGGCAGAGAAGATAAAGTCACCACTCGTTTTGTGAGTCATTGAGACTCCTTCCTTACTTGTACTAAATAAGATTCGTGTTAGCGGGCATGTCCGTGCGACCACTACTGGATCTCTATCTTTGGACAATTGCCACCCATTCGCATATGGCAAACTTATGGTGAGTTAGGACGTGTATGTCCACCTTCTTAGCCTTGTTGATTTTCTCGCCCAACAAGTTCATGCATAATGGTGGTATTGCCGACTTCCACCTGATTAAGCGACGACTGCAGGCCGATCTATCGGATGATATTTTCAACGTAGTACAAGGGAATACAGGTAAGTATAGACCCCTGTAATGGTCGAATCGTTCGTGACTATATTCTCGCAGACTCTGAGTGCGCTTTTGCACTACTTTTGTCGAACGTATGTTTCAGTTGTTTTCATCATTGACATCCGAGTCTAAACGTGGTCGCGTATGCTCAGCTTCCCGACCCCAAGGCCAAGAGTTTTACCACCCGTACCCTGCAGAAGGCAATGCTGGATACTATTGCAACTCTAAACCGGTATGCTGAGGAAGCTGGTATCACCGAGGTGAGGTGAAATTAATCTTCTTGTGCAGACTTGCTGAGTGTCGATTAGCCGAGCTTGATGAACTTCTGCATCACAGACGGTGAGAGTGTCATTGCGACGCGCTATATTTCCTCTCGGCACGACGAAGCCGCATCTTTGGTAGGATTACTCGCTATGTCGTGTGCTAATAGCTCATCGCGTCAAATAACAGTGGTTCTCGTCTGGGACGACATTCAGCGAGTACGCCGAAGGTGGTCATTACAGGATGTCGAAAGCTGATAAGAGAGAGAACATTATCATGGTTAAACCCCTTCCAATTCGACCTTACATCATTGTTTCTGACACTCTAATTGTAGATTGCCAGTGAACCGCTTACTTTCGAAAAGGCGGATTGGATGGAGATACGGACGAATAATATGGCTGTTATAACCCCGAAGATGAACCTTCTACAGATCCCCATCGTTGACAAATTCTATGTCTCACCTTCGGACCCTGCAGCACTAAACCGGGACACTGATTTTGCCGCTGCCAAGGGTCTCCTCAGCCCACGTAAGGCATTGGCCCCAGTTCAGCCTCGCGATAACGCCCCCCAGTTGTCTATCTGATTTTTGTTGAATACCTTCAAGTTCACGCATACCATCTTCCATGCCTTTTTTACAATTGAATCACTGTCAGTAGATCGTTGTGTTTCATCTGCTATCCATTGCTTCTTGATGTGTACCATACATGATAATATGATTGAATAATAAAATTATGTGTGGTTTAGCGCGGCTAACTGATGAACGCGTTGACGCGTTTTGCGTGTGACTTCGCTCTTGGACATAGTTCAGGTGCGCTGGTCCACCACAGACTTCCACAAGGCGCTCTTCGCCACAGACAGCTGCAGACTACTCTCTCTTTCATTCCATCACGTCCTTAGACTGCCACAAGAATAACGACTCATGCATAATGAACCCATGGCTACTTTGGAGTGCCGTGTCCCATACTGCTAGGTCTTTGATTCAGTTCCATCCTGCCCGAATCCATCTGACGGCAGGTTTTTTTAGGTTATCGACAGCCCTGCAGATTCTGCTCTTCTTGCCTTTGACGCTAGCGACCCTTTCAACCCAAGCTTTTCTCTTGCTGTCACTTCTCCTTTCAATCCATTCCCTCATTCATGGAACTCTCATCTTGCTATGGGGATCCAATGCACTCTCCGTCATGCAGGTCCCCATGCACCCTTTCCTCCTCCTTGTCACCTTCAATGCCTTTTCACAATCTGCACAACCTTGGCTTGCCACCGCAGTCACTTGGTGGGGAAAACTCCTCACCTTCTGTGGTCCTTCCTATGTAGCCTTGGAAGGTCTTTCCAGTCTACTGTTCGCACAAAAAGCTGGTCAAATAGGAATAAACATCGCGGATGAAGCAGAAAGTTACCAGTTTGCCATTCTCATAGCAGCAGCAGCCGCGTTCGTTGCTGCCGCGTGGTGGATCGTCATCGTGCGTAATGTTCTTTGTTTGCTTGATCGCGATATTGAATTTTGTTCAGGCGTACCCTACAGCTGCTACCTCTCCTTTGTCGTCCACGTTGTTGGGTGTGGCACTGACAGCATTCCTGTTCCTCCTTCTCATTGGTTTCCGGCTACGACGCACGAACGTTGTCGAAGCCTCGCTGCTAGCACTCTTTCTTGCGTATAACGTGTGGCTTTGCGGCTTCGGTCAATCATCCTTCTCGGACCCTGCTTCATCCTAGTATGTTTCAGTGAAATTTCATGTACTCGCATTCACTGACGTATCTCAGTGCCCCTCTGCTTTCAAATATCCTTCCGCATTTACAGACACTTGTGAACTTCATCACGAATACCCTCCCTAAACCAGTACTCGTTGCGCTACTCTATCGTCTTTCAATCCTGCAAGTTGCATCACGCATTTTACCTACCATTGGTGCAGATAACTGGGACTCAGACCAAGGAGCGGATGATGGCTGGGATGGTCGACCGGTATGAGCTCCATTCTCTTTGGTTCGCTCTAGCTGATGGTCATTTCTGGTATAGACTTCGATTATGACACGCATCCTTCTCACATATAGACAGCTAATTTTTGTCATGGTATACTCGCACCTCCTTCGTACGTGCTTTCCGTTTCTACAATGTTTCAAAGACCAACTGATATTCTTATTAGTACTTGATCCCTCTTCGCAAGTCTGGTGGCGATGGGCAAATATCATGTTTACTCTGTTCCTTTGGGCTGTGGAACTTGTGGTCAGCCCTGATGGAGATGACGTTTCGGTGAAGTGGAAGGTTGATTAGTTTTGTCATCCACCTGGAGAATCTCCTTGCCGTCCTTAGACGATCTGAGGTATTCTATCCGCTGTTCGCCTTCCACTCCGCCTCCTCCCTTTCGCCCTCGTAGTACTCCCTCTTCCATATTTGTACTTTTTGCTTCACCTCCTCGAGGATCTGCTCGCACGCTACAAATGCTTCCTTCCGATGTGGCGACGACACTGCTATCACAATAGAGGGCTCTCCTACTGGTACGATCCCCAGCCGATGATGCAAAGCGCAGGAGATAATGGAAGGTACAGTTGCAGGCGCTGGATGGTGAGCGGAACGTGTGACTGATCGGTGTGCTGTTTGGATAATTTCCGTCATGGTTTTGATAGCCAACTTGCTGTATGCCTGGTATTCTAGACGCGTTACGACTTTTCCTGTCAGTAGCAAGTCATGAATGTCAAGACATGAGATAACTCTGGTGCATTTTCATGATTGGTACCTTGATATGAGTTTCGAGTGGTGCCGATGAAGATGGCCGTTGCTCCTGCGCCATCATCGCTGACTGATTGTGTGATTTCGCCGATATCTAATGACTTGTATGTGAGGACGCATATACTCCTGCCCACTTCTTCTCTCGCTTCCACCGAGGTGCTTGGATAAGAGGTTGTCATCTCAAATCAATATGATAAGATGGCGGTGAGGAGGGGGAGATAACGGCAATGTCCATCATGTCTGGCTCACGTGGACAACCGAATGCTCGAAGTTAAGCCTGACAGGCTACAGCTTTATTATGTATGTGTTTGAGGGCGGATGAAGAGTATAAGTGTTCCTTGGACCATCAAATACATATTATTCATGTGGCCCGTGGGCTCGTGGAAGTTGTTAGCGGGGTGTGAAGAGGTCACAGTGCTCTGAACCTTAGAGAGGCGAGTAATGTCTGTATTCCATCTACGTCTATGTGACAGGAGTAAGGTAAAGAGGTTACATTAATGCTGTAGATATGCTGATATGAGATGTGGGCGGCACGATAAAGCATGCATGCAGTAATAAAAGGGCGAAAACAAAGATAGCGAAGCCATCGCCTAGAACAAGAGCAAGAGCGGGCGACTATGAGAAGAAATATTGCGACTTCTTGATAGTTTCCACATCGAAATCACCCTTCTTAGGCAGGGGCGGAAGCACAGCGCTCAAATCAACGAATTTATTTGATAGAGGCGAATCAATGTCTTCATCGCCCGCGCCGGCGTCAGCTTCATCCGCCAGAGAGGTAATCTCGCCTTGGATTATAGCCGCGTTTTTAAAGGGCCGCCCGCGCTTCGGTTTTGGAACCTCCACTTTCTGGGAAATCGCCGTTGTCTTGGAATCCTCTGGTGACGTGGAAATCTGGGCAATGGACCCGGCTTCCACGTCTGAGACGTCCATGATGTTATCAAAGGACGTGCACCCGTCTTCGTGGAGCGCAGCCGCCTGTTCTGACGAAGTCACGATACGTACACCAGCGCCTTCGAGATTCTTCAGCAGTTTTCCGATGCGGAGGGATGCAAGGGGGACTTTATGGGATGCGTAACGGGTGCGGAACTACGAGGAAAATTCAGGATTTTAGTTTAGTAGCTTAGGCGATACATACCTCCGTAGCCAATTTGTCCAGGACGTCTGAAGAGTGTAGCGCGATGAAAGTGTCTCGGATGATTTCAGACATCTTGTCGATGCTGCTAGCGTGCGTCCAATACGAATCATGCACGGAGGCAAACGTTAAGCCTTGGGTCTGTTGTCACAACTGTCAGTCACGCCTCAAAAATTTCTGAAGTCGACGTACCCGACACTCGAGGGCAGTCAACATCATATGCGTAGCGTCAAGACTATGAATAAAATTGGGTGGGAATGCCGATGCCTGCTTGGTAGCATTCACTTCAGCCGGCGCGTTGGGGTCTGAGATGAACACGCTCTGAATTGAGGTCATGACCTGCTTGCGCTTCGTCTTGCGATAGGGCTGCACGATAGGAAGGCCTAGTGGCGTCGTCCATACGACGGATGACATCTGTTCTTTCCTGATGCGATTCCTGGTGAGTGAAGACCCATTCTTTTTCTTGCGCGAGGGAGCCTGCAATGCGTCTGGGACGCGCTCAGCTGGGATGGACTTGGAGATGAGGCGGGCGCAGAGGTTCAGCCAGGTTTGAATGGCTTTGGCTCCGGAGAACAGATCGCCGATGCAAGAGAGGACCTGCGAAATGGTTGAGTTAATCTGATGACGCTGTTGAGTGAGAGAACGCATGCCTTCTTGGCGAGGTAGGCGCTGGCACCCCAGCACTCCTCCTCGGGGAGATCCTTCCTGTCCTTGAGTTGCCTCTCAATCTGCTCGCGAGCACCGATATAGGTCACACCATAGACGGTAGTCATGACCTGTTCACCACGTCAGCCCCGTACTACGTTCTACCAATAAACTAAAACTCACGGTCTGCTTGACGACCTTCCTAGAGACCCGGCCAGCAAGCATGATCGCGTATTTGTCGCCCTTCTTCAGATCTTCCTCGATCAACTGTTCCACCATATTGGCAACGTAGGTGTACACATCCGACGGGCGGTCCGTCACACTGAGGTTGACTTGTGCAGCGCCCTTGACATCACCGCCCAGGGCAGCGTAGTGCTGCAGTCCATTGCACGTGCCGTCCTGGTGCACTGGGAGGTAGGACATAAATGCATGGGGGTCACCTGACTCGAGTGCCTCGTGGAGTTCCATGCAGGTTGCGAGGCATTGCCATGGATCATCAGCTTTCGCCCACCACCGGCGACCCTGTTCGACAAGTCAGTAAAAAAAAGGGCACCGTTGTGCATAAGGGAAGAGGACGTACATCGAGCGGGTTCTCTGCGCTATCATACACATCCTCGAGATGATCCATGACGAACTTGACACGCTCGTCAAAGTTGCCCTTGTCGAACCCATACAAGTTAGCTAGATGGATTTTGAGCCACCGTAGGCCACGCTCGCCGAGCGGCTGCGCATCCGCGAACATCAGCAGCCCGCGGCTGAGGTCGTCCCCGATATGGTTGAAGTGAGGAGGGATTGGGTATGCGCGTCCGCGGAAGTCGAGGTTGTGGGGAAGGTACATGGTATCGCCGAGAAACTGGACTTTCGTCAGGGTATGCCGACATGAGGGAACAGATGGAAACGTACAGCACGGGCAATTTCAATCTTGTAGTTGACACTGCATCGGTCAGAATGATTGTTTGCTCTATCTTGCATATACGCCTTGAGACGCGTCCCGTACACACTCTTAGCCTTGATGTCGTTCACGTTCGGGGGCTTTTCTGGCTCCGGCAGGTCATACGCCGCTGGGGGGATCTTACACAGCCGCTCTCCAGAGTTCCACACCTTGAGCACGACGTCAAAGATCTTGCGATTGACTTTCCAGGGCGTGCTACCAAGAACGTCGAGACCTGCGTACACGAGCTCCACGTTACCGAGCGCAGATGCGTGGTCGAGGTATGTCTGCTGTTCTTGGCAGTCCTTGAAGCGCATAGCGGCAGCTAGTAAATGTGTCAGCGAACAGTTAACATAGCATGAACTGTGCCTCACATCGGTTGTAGAGGTATCCGCCCTGGTCATAGCTGAGCCATGGCTTGGGTTTAACGAGCATGGGCAGATGGCGGGGGTGGAGAGTTTCGCGTACACCATCTTTTGCGATGCGTTCCGAGACTACGGGGTTCAACCGAATGACACCGAGCTTTTGCCCGCGTACGTACTCGTACGCATGGTAGAACGCGGGCTGATGCTCTTTACTGCGCAGAATTTTCAACACATTCCAATGCAGGACACAAACAGACTTACATCTCCTCATTGGTGCGCTTGTCTACGGCAGTCCGCTCAATCGTCGCGGTGTCCATTAGACAATCCACAAGGATACTACCCACGCGTACTCTAAGCAACTGCGTCCACTCCGACGTCCATTCCTCACTGTCCTCCATGTATTTCGCAGCCGTAACCCGTCGCGCATGCAGGTCCCGATATCCGAGGCCAGTGAAGTATCCTGTGAAATCACCCGGCCGGGCATGAGAGGGGATCGCGATGTTATTGCGCTTGCACATCTCGGCTTTGTACTCGTTTTCGACGGCGCGCCCAACGGTGAGGAGCGCGCGAGCCGTTTTCATGCCATCAGTGACGCCACCGCTGCCTTGAAGGCGCATGATCTCGAGGATAGTGATCAGGGATAGTTTTTCAGGCTTGACGAGAGAAAGGAAGGGACCCATCCGGGGCACTGTCTTGTTACTAGCTGACTGGTGGTCAATATAGATGTCGAACCGAAGGACATAAAAGCTCACCGATTTTGGCCTCTGCAGCGATGATTTCCTTGATTTCTGCTTCCAGACGCGTCTTGAGCTTTTGGTGCCAGTCCCACATCCACTTTTGCAAATCTGCCCGCTGCAGTTCACGACCGCCTAGACCCAGGTCGTCAAAGACTTTGGCTTCGTGCCGGAGGCGCTCTACTGCAACATCATAGACTGACTCTTCGAGAAGTTTTTGTCGAGAAGCGAGATCCTCTGGGAGGACGCGCCGTGCAAGGGTGACCTGGGCCAAGTGTTTGCGAAGGTTGCTGAGGTTGAAGGGAACTTCCCCCTGAGTTTGTACTGGTATCACGTTTCCGCTCTCATCCAACGTTTCCTCAGAGGGCGTCTGTGGAGATGTGAGTGTAATTCAATTGCGATAAGAATGCAATGCGTACATTGAGTCTAGTGACAGGGTTAACTTCCGGGACGTCCTCCAGTGGATCTGGTACATGACTTCCGAGCAATTCTGCCTGACCCAGTTCAGCTAATACGTGAGGAAGATTAAGTTCGACTGCGGCCTTGGAGAGAAGCTTTATAATATCTGATGCCTCTTCGGATGTCGAAAAAATGCGATCGGCGACTACGTTTGTGGGTGATATCTCTCGGTCCATGAGGTTGTTAAGGAGGGTGGTAGGATTTGGCACGCTGGACAAGTGGACGGGGGTCTCGGACTCGGGATTGAATCTAGAACGCGTGATCAGAGTAAAAAAAGCAAGGAGGTGAAGGATGCGTACCGTCGCCAGGCTTGCAGCATGATAGCATATGTGGACGAGGTCGGGTGGACTTTTTCAATACCTTTCTCCATAATGCCGTAAAGCTGATAGGCGTCTTCTACCCATAAAGTTCTATCCTCGGGCTCTTTGGTGTATGCCATGTCGATATATGCCTCTAGGAAGGAATTGTATATGCGAGATTCAAGCAGGGACTCTCCGGACTTGCTGGTTCGGAGCTGCTGAAATACCTGCTTCGCGCGGGGGACATCGTAAAGGTTATGCAAACACGCATCCATGACTGCCAGCTGGTCCTGGGTTGGAGAATCTGTGAAGTAGAAACTGTTCAAAGATGAAGCACGGTCATCTGGAAGGGGTGTTGGTAGGATGGTGTACGGTGTTCTGCGCTTTAGAAAGCCTTGCATAGCGAAGAGGTGGGAAGACTCGTCTACTGACAACTCCCTTTGAGCCAACATGGGAGGATAATCTGGGTGGGGGAGTGGGACTTGAGCGAAAGCTGTAGCAGGAGCATTTACAGTCTTTGAAGGGGTTGAGTAAAGACGAGCTGGACGAGGAAGACGCTGCCTAGAGTAAGACACCAAAGTCATCTCCAGCTTTTGAGCGCGTCGTGGCAGCATTTTGGGAGAGTTGAAGGAGTCGCTGAAGGAGGCTGCTGTCAAACAAGAATACGAGCTCGTCAGAAAACACGAAAATTGAAACTGAATATGGGCGCGCGTGACCTAAAAAGGGAAGGTAATATGATCATCACCTTCTCCGTCTAACGCGTCATGCTACGACGATCCTTCCCCCATCAACGTCTCATTTCACTACGGAATGCCTCCACTCTATCTGTTGCTCTGAAGCGTCAAGCTCCCATCGACGTTCACCCCGAGGTGGAGGATGCCTTAGCCAGTGGAAAGCCTGTAGTGGCTCTGGAGTCGACCATAATTACCCATGGAATGCCCTACCCAACTTCACTGGAGATGGCCCAATCAGTCGAGAGGATAGTCAGGTCTACAGGCAGCATACCTGCCACCATTGCTCTCCTTGGCGGGCGCATCAAGATTGGTCTTCACCCAGCAGAGCTAGAGCGTCTTGCAGACCAACGCTCAAACCAAACAGCCACCAAGTTGTCAAGGCGTGATATTGCAGCCGCGATTGCTCTGAAGAAGGATGGCGGGACTACGTGCAGTTCCACTCTCATTTTCGCTGCACTCGCGGGCATCAAGGTGAGTATCCAGTACTTTACTTTTCGCATTGGCGTGACGTCCTCCTAGGTCTTTGCTACTGGAGGGTAGGCAGAATATTAGAATTCGAACTCTTGTGTACTGAACAGGATTTCTAGGCTCGGTGGAGTACATCGCGGCGGCGAGAATAGTGCGTGACATTCACTGTTTACGGAAATTATATTCAGTTCTCTTTGCAGCAATGGATGTCTCAGCTGATCTACATGAACTCACGCGTTGTCCAGTTGGTTTGGTCTCTGCTGGAGTGAAATCAATTTTGGACATACGACGGTACGATACGAACATCGTACATGATTCTGTTACCTGCGGCTAAATTGACAGAACAGAACCCTTGAATACCTGGTGCGGCTGCTCGACATCCTTGTAGGATTTATCCCTCATCCTTTCCCATAGGAAACTCTCGGTGTACCAGTAGTCTCTTACGCAGAAACGAACGATTTCCCGGCTTTCTATACCCGCCAAAGCGGTCTTCAGGTGCGAGCACACCAAATCTCTGTCTATTGGCTCACAGGTTCCACAGTCGCCTTGGCGAGTGAATGATCCAAAAACAGCCGCTCAGATTTTACGTAGGAATACTGGCGCATAGTATGTGTAACGCAAGCTTATCAACATTATAGATACTCATTGGCAACTGGGCATGTCGAACGGCGCGCTTTTTGCTGTTCCTATCCCTGCTGAATATGAGGCCGTGGGGTCAACCCTCCAAGAGGCAGTGGAACAAGCTGTCCACGAGTCAGAACAACAATATATCTCTAACCTGGGGAAGGAGGTCACACCTTGGCTTCTCAAGAGGGTTGGTGAATTGACAGAAGGAAAATCACTTGCTAGCAGTCAGTATTGAACTTTCCCGGGCGTTACTCGCTGCTGAACTGTGATTCCAGATGTGGCGCTAATCGAGAATACTGCACTCGTTGGTAAGAAATCGATAAAAGGTTTTGTTATCGAAGTCTTGACTTATCGAGAAACAGGAGGTCAAATTGCAGTAGAATATGCCAAACTTGCTCGAGACATGCATGACCAGGATGTGAGGTCAATTGTCAACCATTAGGGACAGCAAGTGATGTTCGTTTCTCTTAGCAATGCTATCCTGTGACAAGAATACCAGAAGAGCTTTCCACTGCGCGTGGTTCTGTCTCATCTACTGATGACCTCAAAGAGAAACCGCTGCCGGACGCTCTGCTGATAGTAGTTGGTTGTGCAGCAGTTGACATTACCTCCCAGCCTCTTACAGATTCTGACCTTGGACACCAATCGACATCTCCTGGAAATGTTTCCATGTCGCTTGGAGGTGTTGGCCGCAATATTGCTGAAGCTGCTCATCGAGTGCTTTCATCGTATGGTCACGAGTTCTCGGCTGCAACTTTGCTGGTGTCCGCAATCGGCGATGATTCATTCGGAAGACTGATAAGTGACGAGACACGAATGCTGGGGATGAGAACCGATGGTCTTATTCCCATGCATGGGGGTAGATCTCCTGTGTGTAGCCTACTCCTGGAGAGGTCGGGGGGACTGAGAGCAGGTGTGGCTGATATGGACCTCGTTCGGAATATGGATGCACATATGGCCAGTCTTGACTCATAAATTCCTGTTGCAGGTCTGACGAGTTCTTTTGTCCAGGCGCGAAAACTTATTTCGACAAACAGACCAAAATTAGTTGCAGTTGATGGCAACCTCTCACCTGAGACTCTGGAGGCAATAGTGAGCGAATGTCTTCGGAATGGTGTTGATGGTGAGTCTTCTAGTTGGTTTATATTGACGCAAGTAGTTAATTCATGCGTTTTAGTTTTCTTGTTCGTTCAGATTCATAAAATTATTCAATGAGCTGGCTGATAACACTCAACATTTAGTGAACCAACCTCTGTCGTTAAGTCAGCCTTCATTCTTCCCGCGCTTGCCAGGAATCTCGACCAACCTTCATGGTCACCCATTGCCTTTGTCTCTCCTAACCTGCTCGAGCTCGCTCACTTGTATCAACAAGCACAACTTCTGGATCTTACTTCGCATGATCAGTGGTGGCGGGTTATTGACGACCTCGGACTTGGTTCGAAGTTCCGCATGGACCTCGAATTGCTCTCTCGAAGAGACGCATCAGATCACTGTCCTTCACAGGGCAGCCTGGCCTTCCTTGTTAAAAAAGGTATTGCACAAATGGCAATTAATCTTCTGCCGTTTTTCCGACACCTCGTCATCAAGTGCGGTGACTTGGGGGTCATCGTGGTAATGCGCTTAACGGGAGATGATGCAGTCCAGTCATCGTGGTCAACGGAGTCGACTAACTGCCATGCGCGCTATGTGGTGTCCCACTCGTCAACCTCGGGTGATATCGTGGTGTTGCAGCACTTCCCTGCGCTACGACTCCCAAGTGATGCCTTGATCAACACAACAGGTGCGGGAGACTCGTTGGTTGGAGCTTTGCTAGCCGCCTTGGTACAGTCTCCGAAAGCATTCCACGCTGCAGGAAGCTTGCAACATACGATTGACATCGCACAACAGGCAGCTTTATTGAGTTTGCAGGGTCCCTGTGCTGTTTCTCCGCTGCTATCGTCCTTGCACGAACAACTTTCTCAAAGACATTAATAATATTAGATCGTAATGATATGTATCGTTTCTAGCGTTGCATTATTATGCCAGTGGTCCTACTTGAACCGTCTCCCGTTCTCTTCTTCGTCTCTCCTTTTCAACTAGTTGAGATGTTTTCTTCGCTTCTCTCGTTTTCTTCTCATAATGGGCCTTGTGAACTGTATGAGCAGAGGCTAAGATGTGTATATGGCCCCATACCTGGGCTCCGTGTTTCAAGCGAGTGATGATGTTAGCTGCCTCACCCTTTCTCATGTTCTGCAGAGTTTCCGCGGCAGCATTTTGATCCAGTGCGCGTTTGATGCGCCGTTTGTGGATGACAGCCTTCTGGCTGTCGGTCGCAGGCGCCTTCCGCCATTTTGCAGTTCGAAGGAGCCTTCTTTGAAGTCAGAAAAATCAAGACTCATGTGCAAACGGAAGTGTACCCTAGTGCTAGTGATCCACGAAGAACCTTCTGTGAGGCATAAGTGTCGCAGCCTCGAATGGCATTATCGAGGGTCTCCGCAGTCATAATCAACCTTTTCCGCATGAATGGCGAGATTTTCAATGCCTTGGCAGACGGAATATGCATAGTCGCCTCCGTAAACGTCGCGCGATAGTGTGCAGGCTTGTCTTAATGGCACATGAGACAAATGACTTCCAGAGACATTGTTTCACTGACCCTCGTCAGCAGAAACGGCCTCGATACGGATGTATCCCTTTCCCAAACACTCTAAGATGTAGATGTCATTGCCACATCCTACCCATGCGTAAGGACTGAGCTTTGCGACATGAGGAGCACCTGAGCAACCGTCGACTAGGGCAAAGGGGTTCTGGTAATCGACATAGGTTATATATTTCGGATCGGGGATATCATCTCGACTATCAGCTCGAACTGGACCATCATCCATGTCCCGAAGGATGACAGTCTGAGCACGAGCTTCCAATTTCTCAATGGACTCGCCTATGTAATGATATTAGTTTGAACTGAACTCACCACGGGAATGCACCTTACCGTCAATAACTTCCTCAGGGTCAAGGCCAAACAGCGTTGGGATCGAGACTACACCAGCTACCCGGTTCGTAGAGTCAACGAAGTCAATTATGTGACAATCCACTTTGCCTGTGGATGGTGATTGCCGCATCCCCCTCCCGATCTATGCCGAGAATGAATGGTGGGCATGAGGAAGGCACTTCCGATATGTTACACTTCAGCCTACCATCTGTGCAAAAACATTCCGTGACCGAGTTGGGCGAGCAACGACGACACAGTCGATGTTAGGAATATCGGCACCCTCAGTAAGAATTGCTGTTAGTAACTGATAAGTAGTGGTAAAAACAAAGCGGCAAAAACAAACCGCAGTTGACAAGCACAGGGTATTCGCCTGCTTTAAATGCCGTTATTAGTGAGTGTCGCTCAGCAGCTGGCGTTCCGGAGTGTAGATAATGTGCAATAATTCCGAAATCTTGGAATGCCTTTGTCAGTGCTCGTACGTGCGCAAGATTGACGCAGAAAATAAGAGTCGATTGGCGCTGTCCTGTTGCAAACATAAGATTGTGGAGCCTGACTTTCGAGGAGGGTATCGCTTACTCGCCCTGTCGAGCCACGCTTGCACAACAAGGTTGTTTACGGTATTTGTGTTGATGATGTGAGCCAGGCTTGTAGCGTTGAAGTCACCTGTTCTGGAGTTCACGGTGACATTGCGCAAATCAATGTTCGCCTTGACGGATGTAAAGCGCACGTCACAAAGCCTGCCATGGCAGATTGAGAAGACTCCCACCAGAAAATTGACCAGTCTTACCATTGTTCCTTGATCATTTCAAGGAAATCACGATGATACACTATCCGCTGAAAAACCGAGCTGAGAGCCAGCCCGTCATGGCGACTGAAAGTCGCGGAAAAGCCAATGATTGGTATGGGGTGGGACAACTGCGGAGGCTGAAAGGTTGCCTCGGGGCTCTTTATTGCAGGATCAAAGTGCGAGAGAATTCGACGGTATCTGAGTGTGGGGTGCTTTAAATTTGAATGAAGTTCTGAAAAATGTAGGCCCTTACGATGGGGCGGCAGCGTGGTGCGCTTCATCCACAATCACGGCCTTCAGACTACGTGGATGAAACTTAGCAAGGCGTTGTGGTTGTAAGAGTGTCTGGTAAGTGGCAACCGTCCTGTTCAAGGTCGACACATTGAGAAGCGAGTTGTTCGAAACCGAGTACATACACATCTGCATTTCCAGACGCCTTATGCTTGCCACCCTGCTCAATCTCAACGCACCATTGCGGAAACAGTGCTGCAGCTTGAGCGGCAGCTTGTCGCGCTAGTTCGATACTGTTCACGATAATCAACGCGCGTGACGTGGACGGAGAATAGGATGGCGGGGGGATCTGCGCCAATAAGGATATGAACACAGTTGTTTTGCCAGCCCCTGTCGGTAGAGACACGCCAATTCGCGTCGCACCAGCGTAGAGCGCATTCTTGCATGCCTCAAGACACGCCTCTTGGTAGGGCCGCAACCTGATAGCACTGGAAAAATACCGCGGAGAATTGAACATACGAATATTTTGGGTTCGCCCGAACAACCAACAAATATTTGGTATAGCACTGTTTACAGTTGTGCTTAGACCTGAATACTGCAGCAATGAGCCGTCAATGCACTTTAGAGATCACGCGAGAATGCTGTTGTGAATGTCTTCCTCATTCGGTATGTACTGAGGCCTACTAGTGTGAGAGTATGTAGAAGAGTCCATACTCGGAGGAAACCCAGTGAGAGTATGGAAAATAAAAGTCTAGTGCAATAAATCGTGATCCATGGGACAAAAGAAGGGATGGAGCCAAGGCCCAAGTAAATAAGCGATGCCAGGCATTTAACCAGATCCACCAGAGTAGACCTTGCCGAACATAACTTCCTGGAGCTTGTCGTACAGCGAGAGCACACCTGCACCAGCAACACCACGGAGGATATTGGCACCAGCACCCTTGAACAGTGACTTCATGCCCTCCTTGGCAACGATCTGAGAGCCAGCATCAAACATAGACTTGTAGTGAACACCAGCACCGGAGGTCATCATCATGCGACGACTGCGGGTGATTACATCAGGGTCAAGGTTAATTGGACAACAAAAGTTAAAAGGCTTACCGGATAGTGTCCAGAGGGTAGGAAGCAAGACCAGCACCGATCGTAACACCCCAACCAAGAGCGAACGAAGCCAAGAACGAACCCTCCAGAGCACCAACGAGAACGACAGGCTCTGCAACCAAAATTAACAATATAATCAAGAGCTGGTTTAATCAACGTACTCAGCGAATCATATACACCGAAGTAAAGACCACGGTAAACAATGATACCGACGACTGAAGGAACGAAGCCACGGTAGAGACCTGCGATACCGTCTGAAGCGAGGGTCTTTTTGTAAACATCGACGAGACCGTTGAATTGACGTGCTCCTCCACCCTTGGAGGACTTAGCATCATTGGCAAGTCGAGTACGAGCGTAATCGAGGGAGTAGACAAAGAGGAGTGACGAGGCACCAGCGGCACCACCAGAAGCAACGTTGCCAGCGAACCATTTCCAGTAACCATCGTTCTTCTTGAAGCCAAATAACGACTTGAAATAATCCTCTAAAAATGTTACATTCAGTCAAAATTCATGTAAAGAAGGGCAAAACGCACTGAAGGCGAAGTTCAAAGCCTGCGTAGGGAAGTAACGGATGACATTGGCGGTGTTACCTCTCCAGAGAGAGACAAGACCCTCCTCCTTGTATGTACGACTGAACGCATCTCCGATGCCCTTGTAGGGAGTAGCCAGACGACCCTGCTTGATCTGAAAGGTAGAGTAAGATATCTATGCGTTGGAAATGGGATAACGGACAAACCATCTCATCCTGATTTTGAACCAAGAGCTTGATACGCTCAATTGGGGCTGCCGAGGTCTTCGCAACAGCCTGCAAAACGCGAAGTCAGCAATGAAAACTTAACAAAACTACACTGCAGACACGCACAGCAGAAACACCTCCCATCAGGAAGTCCACTGTTAGGAATTGTATTAGCGCCCCATACGAAACACAATGCAAGCTGCACGTCGAGCTGCAGCGACGAACAACTCACCCATGAAGTCCTGGGGAGACTTGACCCTCTTGGTTTCGGACATTTTTTAATTAGATAGCCAACAAAAAAAGGCTGAGTGGAGAAGGGAGTAAAGGTGAAGGATGAGAGAGACCAGCGAAAAAAGTTCGCGTCAAAAAGGAATTCGGAATAAGCCGGGAGGTTTTATCTCCGCTCCTCACCGCAACCTTCTCGGCCCGCGTGGCATTTATTCCGACAATCTCTGCTTCGCTACACAGCGGCTGTGCAGCACGTGGCGTCTCTTGTCTCCGCACCTCACAGTGCTCGCACCATACTCCAGCAGACTCGAGGCTGCCGTCTTCAGCTTTTCTTCTCCCCACCCTCCACTCCCTTATCCTTCTCTCTCTCTTGGATTCTCGCAGCCTACTTTTATTGCAATTCTTCTGTGATACCTTTTACTACTAGTAGTGTTGCCTGGGTTCTTTGCTACAGCTACATAGTCACATTCATTCTCCAGAGGCCCGGATGGTAGTAC
>PVXU01011486.1:29552-46745 GCA_002994865.1 Rhizopogon parksii | reverse complement strand
ATTCAGCACAGAAAATCGTTCCGCTTGGTTTTCAGAGTGCCACTGAAGTTCACGCACGTCGCTCCGAACTCGTTCACATTACCACGGGCTCAAAGCAGCTCGATGCTTTACTCGGAGGTGATAAGTGAGCACTATGAAGCTATTATGGTTTTCTCACTTGCTTCACAGGTGGCATCGAGACAGGTGCAATTACTGAGCTCTTTGGAGAATTCAGGACAGGGAAATCACAACTGTGTCACACATTAGCGGTAACATGCCAGTTGCCTGTGAGCATGGGTGGTGGAGAGGGCAAATGCCTCTATATCGACACCGAGGGTACCTTCCGGCCCGCTCGTCTCCTTGCAGTCGCGGAACGTTATGGTCTGAGTGGGGAAGAAGTTCTGGATAATGTTGCATACGCGAGAGCATACAACGCCGACCATCAGAATTCCCTTCTCACTAGCGCCAGCGCGCTGATGGCAGAATCAAGGTTTGAGCCGACTATATGCGCGTTTTTGATTGTGTTCCTCACGATGCTACTAGATTCTGCCTTCTCATCGTTGATTCATGCACCGCTCTCTATCGTACTGACTTCAGTGGACGTGGCGAGTTATCGGCGCGTCAAAACCATCTCGGTAAATTTTTGCGAACCCTCCAGCGCCTTGCGGATGAGGTAAGAAGAGAAATCGGCATTCCCCAACCTACTAATTCCTGTGAAATGGCAGTTCGGCATCGCTGTCGTTGTCACGAATCAGGTCATGTCTAATCCAGACGCATCAGCAGGACCATACGCAGGCAATGAGAAGAAACCCATTGGAGGAAATATCATGGCACATGCGTCAACAACCCGGTAAGTATTCATGCCATCTTCAGTTTGCTTGCTAATTGGGCTGTTCGTTCAGCCTGCAACTCAAGAAGGCTCGCGGGAACACTCGGACTTGCAAAATATATGATTCGCCCTGCCTTCCTGAGATGGAGACTCATTTTGCAATCTTGTCCAGTGGTATTGGTGACCCGGAAGAGGAGACTTGAGTATTATTTCAACACTCGTTATGCAATCTGGATTCTTGTGGCATTCAGTATCCTATCAGGGAAGCCTTCTGTAATTGATCCTAATAAGACATGTTGTAACTTGTATGGTTTTGTTCTACCTCCGACGAATACATTTTTTATGCGAGATTACCAGTTGAGTGGGGACCTCTAAACTATAATGTGGGTGGAACCGTCCGTTTCGGCTAATGAAGCTCCCAGATATACAAATGCATACGCTCCCAACATCAAGCCAGCAAGCGCGTGAGGATGTTTGCACTTGTGTGGCTAATCATCTCTCGCAGCTTATTCACATCCTGAGGGCTGACGTCTGCAATGTCCGCCAGCAGGTATGCAACATCGCCCTTCGAATCCGAGTACTGCTTCTCGACGTTGTATGGCGATAGGACCTCATTAACCTGCCTAAGCACACCAGGCTGATTGCTGTGAACATGGCAGACACGAACGTGGTTACCCTGCTCTGCGGTGATTGCACGGAGGTCGACTTCGGGGAAATTGACAGCCCCAATCGTGGAACCGTAGTTCAGGTAACGACTAAGAGCAAGAGATACTTCCTCCCCAATCATGCGCTGCGCCTCCTCTGTTGATCCACCGATGTGCGGGGTGAGTATAACGTTTGGCAAACTGCGCAGTGTGCTCGACCAAGTATTAACCTGATCATCGAATGGAGCCCCATTAGATCCCGGCTCTTGTGGGTATACGTCTATGGCCGCGCCAGCCAGGTGCTTCGACTGCAGGGCTGCGATCAGGGCTGGGATGTCGACGACGCGCCCGCGAGCATTGTTGATAAGATAGGACCCCACTTTCATCTGCGCGAGTTCGTTTTCTCCGATCATGTTGATGGTCTCAGGAAGTTCCGGTACATGAAGTGTGACGAAATCAGCTTCTGATAACAGAGCAGGCAGGGTTTCAATTTGTCGTGCTGAACCAAGAGGCATGATATTGATGACATCGTAGAAGATGACGCGCATGCCAAGGGCTTCTGCAAGCACCGAGAGCTGTGCCCCGATGTGGCCATACCCAACGATACCCAACGTTTTGCCGCGGACCTCCCAGCAGCATTTTGACTGCTTGTTCCAAATGCCCTGGCGCATCTCATGCGAACGCTCTACGAGCTGTCGCGAAAGTGCGATCAACTCAGACACGACAAGCTCTGCAACGGAGCGCGAATTTGAGAACGGAGAGTTGAAAACGGGGATGCCGACTTTGCCGGCGGTGACCAGATCCACCTGGTTTGTTCCAATACAGAAACAGCCGATTACGAGAAGCTGCTGACATTCAGAGATGTGGTTATTCATTGGGAGTCAGACGGACGTACCTTGGATGCAGCTTTGATGACTCGTTCTGTGATCTTGGTCTTGCTACGTATGCCTATGGCATGATACTGAGGAATCTTCTCTATAAGCTCATCCTCAGAAAGAGCCTTTGAGTAATGGTCGACATGGAAGCCCTGTGCTTGGAATGCTTGGACGGCATCTTGACTGATATTCTCTACAAGCAACAGCTTCAGGTCTTCGTTGTCGACTGGGTGAAGGACCTTGGGTCGTCTGATGACCGAGAACGAGTCTCGCTTGCGCAGCCTGTCATGAAGTGATTGTGAGACCCCCGGAGAGATGGACGCGGCGACAGCTCTAGGGGATATTGAGGGGATAGTGACTGGGGCTGTCATTTTGAGGGGGTTGAAGTAAAGATGGTCCATTGTCAGTCTGAACACGCTCGTTTATAATAAGGGATCTCGCCGAGCATATGTAAAAATCTATGACCAAAAACGCGACATTTATCACCCCGATATGGCAATTGGCAGATCTATCTAAGTCGGAATATATCCCTCGAGTCATTCACCTAAACTTTCAGTCCAGGCTTCATCAAGCCATGGAACTTTTCCTCCTTGACCATGGTGCAGGTAACGTTCAGAGCCTGGCTAATTCAATCAGAAAACTCGGCTATGAGTTCTCCTGGATATCCAGTCCAGCCGACTTCAATAAAGCATCCGTATGTCACATCATCTGCCCACTGACCTGTTCTTATCATGATTGGTATCGCCACAAGGTTCTCATATTTCCAGGGCAAGGTGCTTTCCACACTGCAATCAACTGTTTAACAGAGCGTGGTCTGCTTAAGCCACTCTATGACTACATTCAGTCTGGGAAGCCGTACTTCGGCATTTGCATCGGGATGCAGGTCCTCTTTGCGTCATCTGCAGAATCCCCCTCAACACGCGGTCTAGGTGTTATACCCTGTCAAATAGAACGTTTTGATGATACCACCAAACCAGTTCCCCACATGGGCTGGAACAATGCGGAACCCATAGATCCTGACCCATCGTCCTCGGAAGGCGTTTCTTCTTCCAATCACTATTACTTTGTCCACTCGTATTGTGCAAGATACGACCCAGAAGGCAGTCCTGAGGCTGCTAGGTGGGCACACTCGACTACCCAATACGGACAGGAAGTGTTCATGTCCGCTGTGCGAAATGGCAATGTATTTGGCGCTCAATTCCATCCCGAAAAATCCAGCGTTGCTGGACTCACCGTCATAGACACTTGGATAAAGCAGTCTCTCGCGGGACGCGCACCAGCTGAGCCATCACATCGGATTCCACGCCTTCCCAAACCACAAGATGGCTTCACAAAACGCATCGTCGCTTGCATGGATGTTCGTGCGAACGATGAAGGCGATCTCGTCGTAACCAAGGGGGACCAGTATGACGTCCGTGAGAAATGTCTCCCTTCCACTTCCTCCTTATCCGGCACTACTACTGTCAAGGAAGCCGGCGCCGTCCGCAACCTCGGAAAGCCTGTCGCACTAGCAGCACGCTATTTCGATTCAGGGGCAGATGAACTATGTCTCCTTAACATCACATCCTTCCGCCACTCCCCGCTCCAGGATCAGCCGATGCTTGCAGTCGTGCGTGCCGCAGCAGAGTGTGTATTCGTACCACTCACCATCGGTGGGGGAATTAAAGATACAGTAGACCCTGATGGCACGAAACGCACTGCTGTCGAAGTCGCTGGCGCATATTTCAGAGTTGGAGCTGACAAGGTTAGTATCGGCTCTGAGGCAGTCTATGCTGTCGAGAAATTGCGCGCAGCGGACGGGATACCAGACGGCAGTAGCGCCATCGAATCAATTTCGAAGGTGTACGGCACACAGGCCGTCGTCGTTTCAATAGACCCCAAAAGGGTATACGTTGACCCTGTCATATACGACGGGCCCTACAAAGACGAGCTTGTGCATGGTCGCCCAGACGGTCTCGAAAACGAGCGAGGGAAAGCGTGGTGGTACCAATGCACTGTTTCGGGTGGGCGTGAGACCCGCCCAGTGTCAGTTGTGCAGCTTGCACAAGGTTCACAGATACTCGGCGCCGGGGAGATCATTCTAAATAGCATTGACCGCGACGGTACAGGCCTTGGCTTTGACCACGACCTTATCGGACTTGTGAAGCACGCAGTGACTATTCCTGTGGTTGCGAGCAGCGGGGCAGGCACCAAGGAACATTTTGAGAGGGTATTTGTTGAGACAGACGTGGAAGCTGCTCTTGCTGCTGGGATATTCCATCGAGGGGAAGTCGGAATACAGGAAATCAAGTCAGCTGCGAGGCAGGCAGGCATCAGCATCCGATCATGAAGATATTTAAATATAGATAAACGTTGTGGCAGTGGTCGAGAAATTACGTGCCCTCCAACCTGAAGGCAGTGTGATCTTTTTAAATGTGCGTCTGAGCAGAATGTACTTATTTTGCAGTGCACTTCCGATGTTCCGAAACGTAGTTGATAAATATATTTAGGTTGCATACTCTCACAACAGGGGGACAAAGTAGTAGACTGACCATAACCTACATACAGCGTGCTCGACACCCCGTAAGTATATGTAGATATAACAAACACCGTAATGGATACATGGGGTCAGGAGTGTTGAACCACCAAAGAATACGAACATCTGTCCAAACTTCGGACGAAAACAAGAGAAATAGACTAGGGATCGCGTCTGTAAAGTGCAAGAAAGAACAACAACTAAAAAGAAAGAGGAACCGAAAATTTGGACATGACATCGAGGACAAACAAGGAATTATACATAGTAGGAACTAAGGACTGGGATCATTTTGGGCCCCTGACCACGTCCTTCACTTTCTTCAATAAGCTGGTTTTCCGCCCAAGGCCACCCGACCCTGGAGAACTGGGCATGCCGTCAAAGTACCCACGCTCTTCGCGAGATGGTGTGCGGGTGGTTGCTGAAGCGTGAGGAGTGGCAGGCAGTCGCTTCTCCCTCCGTGGATCATCGACGTACACATATGCCTCATCTGACACAGGTCTGGTACCGTGCGTGTTGTTGGCGAAACGCCCAAGGAACGAATTCTGCGACCGGTGTGTGGGGCGTGACTGGTGCATTTCCGCATGGGGGGAAGGAGGTTCAACACTCTCATCATAATAACCCACGGGCACGTTTGGCGAGTCACGCATCCTGCGAATGCGCTGCATCAATGATTTCGTGCGTTTGGGCGCTCCTGTCGGAGACCCTGGTGCGCTGTCATAATCGGTGTTATGTGCCTCGGGCACAAAAATAGGTTGCGGAGGTGGAATACCGGTGCGTCTTGCGTGCCTTCCTTCTCTTTCACCTCCACGCTCCTGGTCACGTGCCTGCATCTGCCTCACATCCTCACCGAGGTACTCTCTATAGACATCACGGAGGTCACGACCGTCCTTGGAGCGCTTACCCATGGAGTGTTGCGGCGTGCCGTTCCGGGACCCGTGTCCCTCTCGCCCGGCGTAGATTGAATTAGACGGAGTGTCATCTCGCCTGCCTCCACCTGCAAAAAATTCCTCAAACGGTTCTGGTTCATGGATACCCCAAGCCTCCGCGATAGCATCGACATTCTTCTTTTGGGGCATGTAAGTGGGAGTAATATTAGATTTGTAAGGGTCAGGCGAGGGGTACGGAGATTCGTTAGACAGCGCCACGTCTGCACCCGCACTGCTCCAGGCAAGCATGGGAGCCTTGGTTCGATGGCGGTTACGAGAAGGAGCACAAGCATCGAATGGACCGTCGTGGTGGAACACTGAACATTAAATGTTACAAATGAATGAACTAAGGGAGCCGAATACGACGTACTGGGACCCACACCAGTGAAGTCAAGTCTATCGATAACGTCTGCATGCATGGAGCCTTTTTTGCCCCGTGCCTTTCCCTTGGCCTTATCGAGGGCGTTGGCTGTTTGAAGTACAGAATCCTGTGATAAAGAACGACGACCACTATGGCCAGGACGCGTAGGAAGGATATTATTCTGAGTTCTGCACAGTGGAATAATTAAAAGTTGGTGCGGAGAAGGATAGATGAGACAAGGACATACGTTTGAGGTCGTCCCATTCTTGTGCGTGTGGACTGATCCACAGGTCTGACCTGCACGGTGTCCCTAACTGCGTCTGCGATGGTATTATCGCGGGAAGGCTTGGTTGCGGATGGAGCCATCCTGTTGTTTTGAGGATATTTGGGAGGGGGCTCTGGGGGAAGGCGTGGAACAGGCTTTGATGGGTAGATTGGGTCCGAGAAGGGATCCGAATGAGATCTGTGGCGGGTTCTGTGTTTGGAAGGCTGGGGGGGTTGTCTTGATGGATGCTTGCTAGCCGAGCTAATAGGTGTGGTACCCGACGGGTATGTATTTGCCATGTCTCCTGGGTTCACCTATTGCTAGGCTGAACGGCGAGCAGTATGACTCTAATGGAATATTAGGCGAAGTTGATGATGCTCGTTCTGCGGAGCAACGAGGAGGAGGATGAGGATAACGACCGTGACGGCGGAAACGAGACTGTCACAGGGCTATGCGAGACTATTTATACGAACCAAAACTTTTAAAGTATCCACTTTCAGCTACATAGACCAATTTCGAAAGCAGGGCGCAGCGCTCATCAGCTGCAGCTTCGCGACTTGGTGCACCCGCAATGGGTGCGACAAAAAGAGAGTGGACTAGAGAGGAAGTCGCAGTTCGCATTCTCGCCGGCGAATCACTCATTGTCTACAATAACCAGTTACTGCGCGTCCCTCAATCTTGGCTAAACGCGCACCCAGGCGGTTCCCTCGCGATTCTTCATTTCGTAGGACGCGATGCCTCGGATGAAATCGATGCGTATCACTGTGACCAGACTCTTGCCAAAATAAAGTCCTATGTCATTGGCACTGTCGAAACTTCGGCTGGTATTTGGGAGCCTCTTGTACCCCCCATAATGACTGGTTGGGTTCGGAAATTGTCTTGTGATGGCAAGCAGGCATGGCATAATGAAGCCACCCCAATCCCTTCAGAAACCTCTTCCGAGATTCTCCTGGTGGAACATGATTCTTGCCTCCTCCAAACTCAGGGTCCCACTCTTTCTAATCTGATTCCCCCTCCGACAACGGTTTCATTGAAAGACCAAGCTCGACACTCTGTTGCTTACAAGGCATTGCATAAGCGTATCATCGACGCTGGTCTCTATAAAACACGTTACATCACTGGATATGGCCCGGAGGTCGCACGCTATCTCCTGCTCGCTGCGTTATCCGCGATGGCTTACTCCCATGACTGGCTCATAACAAGTGCCGTATGCCTCGGACTTCTATGGCACCAGCTCGTGTTTACCGTCCACGATTTAGGGCACATGGGTGTCACTCATGATTGGACCAAAGATCGCATTGTTGGCATTATACTAGCTGATTTCATCGGTGGATTAAGTATCGGCTGGTGGGTTGACGTAGGTTCACCTACTTCCCTCCACATTCATTTACTCAACGCATAACCCCTCCTAAAGAATCACAATGTACATCATCGTGAGGCTTTAATATACAATCCAACTTGATACAACTACTAATGTCTTGCTTAGTGGTCACAAATCACCCTTCGCAGTAAGTTCGATGGCTGTCATGTCTCTGCATGTCAATCTGAATAAGAACTACGATAGCGATCCCGACATCGAGCATTTACCATTCCTCGCCATTTCAACGACGTTCTTCAACTCGTTGTGGTCATCGTACTACAAGCGAACTATGGTCTTCGATCGATTTACCGCTTTCCTGGTCTCCTTCCAACATAAGCTGTTCTACATCTTGCTTGGTTTCGGTCGCTTTAATCTATATGCTAATGCATATGGTTTCTTGTGGCGCAAAGCCTTCGACCATCGAAGAGCAAGGGGTGGCCGGTGGTCCTGGCGGCTTGAAGTCGTCGGTGTCCTATTCTTCTGGTGCTGGTTTGGAGCAGTCCTAAAGGGATGCGGATCATGGAGCAAAGCCATCACCTATCTCTTGGTCTCGCATGTTGTCACAAGTCCTTTGCATGTCCAGGCACGTATCTATTTCTGCGTATTGCCTATGACTACTCACGATTTTAGCACAGATCGTTTTGTCACATTTCTCCATGTCTACTGCAGATTTGGGGCCGGTGGAATCTTTCCCACACCGTCAGCTTCGGACTACAACAGACGTCATATGTCCTCCTGCCCTTTCATTTTTGCATGGCGGATTACATCTTCAGGTGACACATCACCTCTTCCCGCGTGTCCCACGGCACAACTTGCGTGAGGCTAGCGTCCTAGTGAAGGAATTTGCCAAAGAACAAGGTCTTGTGTATGCCGAATTTGGGTTTATCAGCGGGAATGGAGAAATACTGAGCGTACTCAAAAATGTGGCTGATCAAGCAAGGATAGTGGGCATGGTTGCCGATCGCGAGATCTGCGAGGCGATGGAGAAGAAGGGACAATAAATCGCACTAACTCCCGGACACAGGGGGGTCATGAACGTTGCAGTGTTTACAAATTTCTTATCGTCAGATACCCTTGGACTCCTTGAAACATCATAACACGATAGAACACGTTCTGTGGAGTGTGCTTGTGATTTCGATGCATTGCGAGACAATCGTGTCCATAATCATACGTAATGCATGTGATATCGTAGGCACGAACTTGTCACGCCCGCTTTTTAAGAGCATACAGGAGGATGACCAGAAAGCATGATGTAGTGTAATAGGACGTGGAGGAGATAAAACTACTTCTTCTTGTTTGCTTCCTCCTCCTCCTTCTGCAAAGTATAAAATCACTTGAGCAGCTGGATTCAAGACAAATTGCGAACGACAAACCTTGGCTGCCCGAATTTTGCGTATACCGTCATACCGAGCGTTGGCGCGTGCAACACGGAGAGCCTTATAAGCTTCAAACGACTGCTCACCGTCGGTGATGTTACGGGGTGCTTCATGGACGTAGGGGTCAGGAAGAGGAAGGTGGACCCGTGTGGTCTCAGCCTTGAGATCATCACCCTATTAAGCAAAGATCAATATCAAATCAGTATTCCAACGCGAACTACCACGCACAGTCGAGTCGCCCTTCTTGGGCTTCTTAGCATTCCGAGGGAAGACGATCAACTTAGCCTTGTAGGCCTTCAACCGCTCGACATTGAGTTTTTTCCCCTCCTCACTCAAGTTCCTCCTTCGGTGGTCAACGACGATACCAACACCACGCGCCTCTTTCCGGTTAATGCCAACCTCCTTCAACTCAGAAAGGGTGAAACCGCGGCCTTCTCGGACCTTACGGTTGTAGCGGACTGTCTGGGCACGAACGGCGGGACGGAGGAGAGTGAGTGGGCGGACACCAAGGGTGGCAGCCTTGGCCTTGCGAGCATTGCGTCTGCGTAGTTTGCGACCGGGCTGATCAAACCAGGTGCGTACCCGGCGTTGCCAGTCTTTGCGGAAATGGTTGGAGTGAAGTACTATGCAGATAAAACGTCAGATCGGATGAGTCGAGAGAACGGGTCTGGTGAGAGACGGACCGTTGTTGTGCGCGAAACCCATGGCTTAGTCTGAAGACAAATTAGATCTTAACGTCAGCATAACTGTTCTGTGATATCGTAGAGGCGCGTAGGAAGTCCATCTGACAGCATATGACTGAATCCAGCTTTCTCCACCTGCGTTCTGCGCCCTTCTCTCCGATGATTCATATGCAAGCAAGACGGGCCTACGCGCAGCAAACCATGCAATGGACGAGCATACTCACCTTGAGGATGGGCTGTCTTGACGCTGTGGTCGGCGAGCAGCTTACCACCTACACAAGATTTGTTCTTCGGCAATTTCCGCCAGTTGATGCGGCGATTGATTTGAGAAGTCATTCTCTCACGTGGACAGTCACGTCGTTTGACGCGCTACGAAACTTCTTAAGAGAGAGTCTTTAACGCGACGGGAAACATTGGCCAGCCCTGAGCCGTATACCGAGAGCTTGGATTTGGTTATCCATCTAGTGGTCTCGCCACGAAGATACAAACAACTTCACATCGTGAAACAGGCTCCGCCGACAGCCTTCACAGATTGTGGCATAGTTGTTGCAGCCAGACTCGGAGATCTTTCGCTGTCCAAGTACTTCAATCGGATATATAGCTGGAATGTGGTCAACTGCAATCATGGTTTCACAAAATGATCGAGGTCAGCATCAAAGACGTCACGAAATGTAGCTTCTTTATGCGAACAGCATTGGCTAACTTGCTTGGGAGAAGTCCTAGGTCTTCGCAGTATAACGTTTATTCCTCTTTCACGTATGTACTCTTTACTAAATTGTTTAATAGCCCCAAGTATCTCAGCATGCAAGACAATTTGATAAAGAGAACCTTGTGCCTAAGCGCTTACCCGTTATCTCCCACCGAATCCAGTTCCTGGCTTCTATGGTCAAGTGAGATAGTTATAATGTGTTCAAGGTGATTGACGTTCCCAATTGATAAGCATTCATCTAAACCTCCGGCGGACATGGTCGCACTGCAGCTGTTGAGCATCCAGTGCGAAATAGTTGCGATGGAGAAGTTACCTAGCTATAGTCTCACAGCATTCCGTTGTGCATGTAGCACAGCCAAGCAGATAGTATTAGAAGGTCGTCCGAGTCTCCCTAAGTCCAGTGCCACGTAGGAAGGCGACCAGCCGTCCAATTTTAAGTTAACATATTTCTTTCCAGTAGAATTCACCTTGCTATTTGGTTTCTATCGCCTAATGAGCGCTAGTTGGGTGATATGATCACTGGTCAGCGTAACTTAAGGTAACCGACAGCCTGCGGTAAGTCGTGGTCGTTGTACTTGAAGCTTATTTTTCTCATGGTGTGAGGAAGTTGTGAACTTGGTTACCTCTTGATGGACATGCTGACATAAGCGATTGGTGCAGGGACATTAGCACGAGGCGGCCCAAGGGCGGCCGCTGGCCTGTCATTAGGACAAACTCTCCTTTGCAAAATTCCCCGTTCCCTGTTTCAAGGTGTTCGTTGGGCGGGACTACTTCCGCGTCTCTCTTTATCATCTTCTTCATTTTTTTTTTTCAAACATGCGAACCTCCCCACTCTTTCGTTCCTTTACGTGCATTACTTCTTTTCTCTCTGTAGTGCGTGCGTTCAATGTGACTGTTGGCACTCCAACCCAATGCGACGATCTCACCTTTTCATGGACCGGTGAGCACATATTCAGTATATTCTATACAACCCTGCTGAAATTCCTCCTGATTGTCAGGTGGGCAGGCACCATTCGAGATCCTTCTGACTCCCGTTCGTTGGCGTAATCGTCTCAAATGCATCGATTGCGCGCTAATATCATCCCTTCTAGGTTTTTGAGGTCCCGCGGAACATATCTGTACCAACATCAGCCTTCAGCAACGGAAAAGGCTCATATTCAATATCACAATTACCTTTTACGAGTGGAACCGAGTTTTTATTCACTATGTCTGACGCCACCTCATTTGGCTCAGGTGGGACTACAAAAGTCTTAACCGTAGGCGCCTCCGTTGCAAAGAACAACTGTAACACTACAGGTCCATCTGTGGATTTTACATTTGATTTGCCATCAGCACTCCAGCAATGCAGGTAAGCTATTAACCTACCTCTTGTGGCAGTGACCTAATACTACTTTATCACAGTGGGTATACCTTTGATGGATATGATGGCGCAGTTCAACCTATTACTATTACGGTCAGATCATCACTAACTCTATCAAAGTAGTATATTTATCTTGCAGCAGGCACTTATTCCTGGCGGACAGTCTGCCGTAGTTCATCCTCCAACTGGCTCCAGTTATAATTGGCTTGCGGATGTTCGCGCAGGGACGGACCTCATATTTGTGATGACAGATTCCGAGGGCAGACAAGGCGGTAGCTCTGACATCATGACGGTCTCGCTTTCGAATGATGCCTCGTGCCTCAACGCCGACTCCCCGTCATCAACTGCGTCTGTTCCCTCATCCACCACAAGTGGGGTGACGCCTACGTCATCTAGTGCTTTACCGACGTCCAGCCAAAGTGCTTCATCAGGCAGTACTGTCGCTACTGTCGCCGGTACAGCGATTGGCTCTCTGGTAGCCCTTGCTGTGTTGGTCACCCTTGGTATGTTCTTGTTGCGTAAACGAAGAGCGTCTCGTTCTCCATACGTCATGTCCTCTTCGGGACGCCATTCACGTCGACTCCCATCTGTGGATCTCGATCACGAAGTGAACCGTGATAGTCATGTTCCGGCGATTTATCCATTTCCATACCAGACAGACTCTGTCAACTACATTCCTCCACCTATTCAGCCTGGAACCCAATCACACCAGACCAATACGTCCACTGGCAATTACGCAGTCCGCGATCCTCCCGCACCATTCAATCATTCGCGCCAGACCTCTAACAATGACAACTTCGTGGGGTACGGAGAGGCAGGAAGTTCATCTATGTCATCCGCTGGCAGACGAAAGGCTGCAATGGCTGGCCAAATAACATACAAAAATCCTACTCGATACATCGTGCATAACGACGTCGATGATGTTGTACCAGACGACAATGGCGTAGTAGAACTTCCGCCGCAATATTCAGAGCGTCGACAACCCCTTACCCTGCAACCCGAGTCGGTGCAAAGACCGATGTCCTCACATTCCGAGTATTCGGGCCCAACGGAACTTGCATACGCTGGTAGCGCGTTCGTTCCATCACCCTCGCAGTCGCAGTCGCACCCGCATTCGCCATCCCCTTCATGATGTATGATTAATCTTCTTTCTTCATCGCACTGTGGACGGTTCTCTTTCGTTGTGGGCGTGTTTGTCTTCTGTCTTTACTACTTTTCAGACACTTCATTTACAATCATTATCTATTTTACTTATTTATATCAGCATTCGCTCCCTTCATCTTTGTCAGATACCTACTGTGTCGTTTTTTCTCCTTGGGGCGTCATTCGCTGGAGGTGATACAAGAGGAAATTCGTGATACCTGTATGTTTGTGCTGCAATGAGAGGAGGCAGGCAGCACTTTGTACGCATTACTTGATACCCGTCTACCACACGTCAAATAAAAGGTTGCATAGGACTCTATAGGACTCAGTACTTGAACAACAGGAAAACGGCAGAGTAGTTAAGACAAAGGTAGGAGGGCGAAGAAGTCGTTGGATGTAATATTGAATATATGGAGTAGAACAAACATCAGTTGTCTAGATAATACATGTTCAAATTGTGGGTGCCCAAGAACTGGGGGTAGTGTTTAGAGTACAATGTGCATGTCCCTGCGCACCTTCAACGTTGCGCACTGGGCGGTTGTTGGTTACATGTCTTACGCTGTCTAATCCATCCATTTTCAGGAGTTGAGTGGCGCTCATGATTCTGGCCCATCTTCGTCCAGGTGGTGTGATTGGAATGCGTCAATCATTGCATCCTGGTCTTTACGACGCCTATGTCTCCTGCGCCTGTCCTCTTTAATGACTCGCTCAATGCGCCGACGGGATTTGCTATGAGTTCGTGGATCACCCACTGCGAGCCTGCAGCGATAGCATGCGAGCTCAATGCTTGCAAGCAGGCGCAGCGTTTCGGAATTATTCAAGGCCTAAGTATCAGCGTCAGTTTGGTTCGACAAAATCAAGAGGGCCAGACAATCACATTCAAAGACCACGAAACAACCCTAGAACCCTCCACGCAACCTACGACAACAAAGTTGCCGCGCTTTTCAGCCTGTAACTCAGATATCTGTGTCAAGTTATTTAGCGTTATGGCAGTAAGTTAAGGTAGTTTGCCACCTCTCCAAATGCGACGAGCACCTTGCCAGATGTCAAGGACCGAATAACTACATGGGGATATGATTCAAGATCGAACGTAATCTGGCGAATGATACGGCGCTCACCGACGCGAGAGGACTGGCCAACGACTTCCTGAGACACTAGAGCACGCCCGAGATATGCCCAGGAGTCCCTTTCCGGACGACGAATATGCACCTTGACTTGGATGTCTCGAAACTCGCGAGCAGGAGGGAGGACGTTGGCTATTGTCATAAAAGGAAGAGTCAAAAACATCACCCTTGAGTGGAATCAGTTGCTTTGCGAGCCACTGTACGTACGCATCGAAGAGGAAGCATATTCCATCCCGACACTGGGAGGCCGCGGCGCTACTTGCACGGAGGAGCTGCTGCCTTCCATCACGGCATCATTGTCCATTATGTGTGTCTGAAGTCTTCAGTATCAAATCAAAGTCAGCTCCCAATGTTAGACAAGCTTCGGGTACCGTTGGAGCTCGCAGCTTCGTGTCGGCCTATGTGGTTTGTAGTACACTTTGTGGATGAACGCAACTCAGCTCTGAAGCTTTGTCCAGCTGCACGTGACTCGTTATTGGTGTGTGGCCTCGAACCCCTTGTCAATGCGGAGGCAATGCTGGGCATGCATGGCATGGCAAGTGCAGAACTATTGTTCACGCAGAAAGTATTGGCAAATAAACGAAAGAATTAACGTTCGGTTCAATGGATGAGTACCGGTTTCATATAACTTGGGGTGACCCTGTCCTTCCTCATCATATGTCGCGTTCTTTCACCTACTTATATTCAAGTTAAGCCCGCTTTATACGTTAAAATCGCTTTAAGCATGGCCAGTTTTCTTGAACCATCTAAGTACCATACTCTTCTGTCGAGGTGGTATAATATTTCCATTCCATCACGACTATTCCATGCATAAAGCTTCCCACTTGAACTATATTCAACAAGATGAAGAGCCAACCACCCACCCTGTGAATCTAAGCAACAACCAAGGGTTAATGCCTGTCGTATTCATCGCAATTATGATCACCGTCGTAATGACCTTTGTTTCAAGGACGTCAGAACAACGTTCAAACATAACAATGATGAAAGACTTTGAACACGCAACCTTCATGACTGGTTATTGGTAGGCCTTTGAGCCACAAAGTCACGCAGTGAGTATAAAATACTTGTAGAGTAGTCAATGAAATTTAGAACTGACTCGCATTCACAAATGCATTCATCAAAGAAATTCCTCCGCTCGCGAATGCCCCGCCCTCTGACAGCAGAGTCTTCCGAGGAGCTCGAAGAACCATCATCCTCTCAGCTCGCTCATGAAGACGAGAAAAGTCCACAGAAGTGCATGATAAAATTGGACGATACCAAGATCGAGAGGGAAAACAAAAAGGTAGCAGTGACGCTGCAGTGTCTTGTCGGTTCGCTTATGCCATTCTAACTTGATGCAGCGAGATAAAGAAGATGAAGACTACATCGAAAGTAGTCAGGGATCAACCAGTACTGAGGCTAGCATGGAGGAAGACGATGAAGACAGTGTCGGAAGCAACGAAGGTGCAACGACTCCTACTGCTGGGAGTCAGGATGGTGATGGTGATATAATGGACGATGAAGAGACGGACGGCGAGCCACAGTTTCAAAGCTCACCAGCATCTTCTCAATCCACTCAACGCAACTCTCGCGGGAATTTAACTACAGAACAACAGTTGTTGTTAAACCGCTACAACATCATCCCCTACGACCTTAAGGCTATCAGGCGGTTCCTCGAGCACAATGGATACAGCAGGGATCAGAAGAAAGTGGCGATGGCAGTTGGATGGGGGATCGACAGTGAAGGACTGAAATTGGTCAGAAATTGCATTGCCCAGCGCGGATACGAGGTGCACCACTAGCAAATTATTGATAGACTGATTAGCGTAGGACTGCAGCATCAGCGAGATGTAATGTGATGCATCGAATTTGACATGAACATATACGTTACTTAACATCGACATGATCATCATGGACGTACGAACAAAGCGAGTGACAATCAGTTATCGCGAGTCGGGAGCGAGATAATTTCCTGCTACTAAGCATAAATTACGCGGGGTGAAGTGAATATTGGTGACGGGTGTCCTTTTTGTGGGGAACGTCGCGAGAAGATCGGACCTGGTGGAAATGTCAATATCAATCTAGGCGCATGCTATGTGTTATTGACACACGTTTCATTGTTTTCACCATCAAGTGTCCGTGCGATGGTAGATTCAGTAATAGTACTCTCCCGTGGTTTGCCGGGCCCACCAGCACTCCTAACGTCCCAGCAGCGCACCGTCCAGTCTGCACCTCCACTGACAAGCATGGACGACTCGGCACTAAACGAGAGAGAGTATACGGATGCTGTATGTCCAGTCATCTTTTTGACACGTCGTCCAGAACCGAGGTCCCACAGGTTGATTGCGAGGTCTTCGCCTGCGCTGGCGAGATATCGACCGTCTGGACTGATAGCCAATGTCGAGAGGCTTCCCTGATGACCGATGAAAACGCGAACACATGCACCACGTTGAACATCCCACAGCCGCGCAGTCCAATCACTTGAACCAGTGGCGAGATATAACGAATTAGGATGGAATCGGACACACTTGAAACGGTAACCATCAAATTAACCATAGGGAGCTTATCTTCAATGAGGTCACTCACGTCCACGTCACTCAAGTGCCCGGCATATATTCTCAAACAAGATGTACGGTCTGTCGACCATAATCTGGCGGTGCGATCACGACTCGCTGTTGCAAAATAAATGCCCATCGGACTCCACTGCACATCCCATACGGGGTTTTGATGGCCTCGGAAAACAACAACATTCGACATTGTGTCGAGGGACCACAACCGTGCGGTTGCATCTGCTGAAGCAGAAAGAAGGTATCTCGGGGGCATTGCTGATCCTCCTAATGGATCAAAGGACAGAGAATACACAGGGCCGCTATGGCCCACGAGCTTTCGGGTTGTACATGTGTCTTTTTGCTGTAATTTTGACAACGACCCGGCTTGCATGCAAATAAGAATTGCAATTGTTGCTCAACGGAGTGAGAATACCTACATTCCTTTATTGAGCTCGTCTTGAGTTTTTCGTTCTTCAAGCTCCAGAGACGAATGTAGCTCTCAGAAAAGCCGGCCGC
>PVXU01011486.1:0-10548 GCA_002994865.1 Rhizopogon parksii | reverse complement strand
AACCTTCCTTCCTGGCGGAGACGTTATGTCTTAATGGCTAGGTTGGTACAAGTGCACATCAATACCCATTACGTTAGGTCACCTTCGGGTTTTTAGATCAAGGGCGGCCATGGCATGCTCGAACTACAACTGCCAGTTGAGCTAACCAATATCGATCCTTCTAATTGAGGGCCCTGCCACGGATCAAAAATCAATATATTTTCAAGAGGGATATAACGGTAAGAGTGAGTGGTTCTATGGCACCAAGATGGCTACTAAGTACCCTGTCCCATCCAGCGACAAGATATTCGCTATGTCTTGTACGAATGTCGGCGTTGGTCCCGGTGGAACAACCGCCATGCTCGCGTTCGTCTTCCGAATCGCTCATTGCCCGCTCATCTATAAATTTGCTTCCCAGACGCGTCTCCATCGTGGATTACAGGGGGGAAATCATCCTTGATACATACGTATCCCCTACCATGCAAGTTAGCGACTACCGCACCGCGACCACGGGTATAGAACCTTCTCACCTTCTCTCTCGTGAGTTCCAGCTAGCAATGCTAGTTATCTGGCGTTCACCCGACTTGTCGCATCAGCCGATACGCCTGCTTTCAGCCAAGTTCAACAGCGCGTGGCTGACCTTATAAAAGGCAAGGTACTTGTCGGTCACAGTCTGTGGAACGATCTCTCTGGTAAGCATGACTTTCATTCAATGCGCTCCAGGCTCCACTTACTAACTTCTATGCTTCTCCGTTCCAGTTCTAGGAATTCCACATCCCGCAGTAGCCACTCGAGATGTTGCTCTATATCAGCCGTTTCGAAATGCTCTTCGGTCCCCTAATCAGGTGATCGGGCTTCAGACTCTCATGTGGCATTTGATGTGCCGTAGATGTCAAGATGGCCAGTTGCACCCAGTGAGTTCCTGCAATTATCACAGTCTCGACGAATACTGAAGTGACAATAGGTCGAGAATGCGCGTGCTGCACTCGACTTGTATCGGACGGTTTCGTCTGAATGGGAAGGGGCAATTGCTATTGGAAATTGGCCGTCATGCCTTCCTCCCAGCACGTTCTCGCGTTGCTATCTTTGATTTCTTTTCCTAGTCGTTACATCTGGCAGTCTTCCGCATGGCTATTTAATATTTAGATGCAGTTAATGCTACTTTACATCCTTGTATGCCAGTCGTTGATAGTGAGCTTGATCATCTCTATGTAATGTCGCCTCGGAGTTCCAACTAAGATAAATGATTGGTACGTCATTGCGCCATCAGCTTCGCTTCAATATTAAAAAGCTTCCTTTTCAACGCTTGCCATTTCCAATTCTCCGCTCCCCGTGCATGAAAAATCTTCTCAGTTGATCGCCTAAGTAACCTCGTAAAAGCCCGAGGAGATGGTCCTCCAGTAATGCTCCGTTGTGTTCGCCATAATCGCTTCTGTAACAGAAGTGTTCGCTCGGACTTGAGCATGACAACAGCAATATCAAACCGTCCTTCTTTGACAGAGAGACTGGCGATCCGCCGCCTGACGACGCTGGATTCTGTCCGGGGACCCCACCGTCTGCGAAAGGTTTTCAGGCATTTCATGGCAAGAGTCCCGCACCGCTTGCAAGATCGAAGACTTGCAAGGGTCAGAAACAGAGTCTGTGACGATGGTCGGATCCCAGGATGAGCTGCAAGTAATTCCGAAATGACACGACGTTGGGCGAAATGTCGTGAAAGTCCTGGTTTCTCAGCCACAGCTCTCATGTGCAGGTGAATAATATCCAACGCTGTGTGCTGCTGTGTGCGACTGAGTCTCCTCGGGAGCGACTGGAAATATGACCGAGTGGTTTCGAGTGCCTTTTGACGGTTACCCAACTGAAACATGGCCTGCACAATGAAGAAGACGGCTCTTGGTGGCAGCTGGGAATATTCGTGCGAGGTGGTGGCCGGAAGAATGTTCGTGAGTGAACGATAACGGGCGACCTGCGCTGAGGCAGAGGAGGTATGTGTTTCCAAGACCACGCATCCGAGGCGTGCAATCCTCCGTCCAGGTTTGCCTCGCTGTTCCGGAAATTTTACCCACCGTCGCAGAGCACCGCGCTTCAATGAACCGAATAACTCCGTCCACAGAGGCAATGGTAATCCGCCTTGGTGTCTGGAGTGTAAGCCCAATTCTTCCTTCCACTGCTCTCTTCTCATAACACGTTCGACACGCCTCAAAGCCTCTTCCCATCTACCAGTGCGTACCAACCATCTGACAGTTAATTTCCATGTTTCCAGATTTGGTCGGACAGACTCGGCTTTCATAGCATCGAGAAGGCGCGACGCGGTGCCAAAAGCGGCCTGTCGCAGCGCAAGAGAAACCAAAAAATTAAAAGACCGAGTCGAACGAAGGAGAGGTGCATCTTGACGGCGTGAGAAGTGGTAGTTGATGAGGGTAGTGAGTGATGAGTGCGAGTAATTATGCATGTCCAAAAGATTTTGATATAACATTTCACGAGAAATGGGTGTTGGTAAGGGAGGTATTGGTGCGGCGGTGAGGGGTTGGGCACTGACGAAAGTAGCGGATTGCAAAGGAGGGTTTTGAATATACAATGGCTCTGCACGACCAGGATCCTTCCACATGGCATCCCTTATGGAAAGGGAGTCGGGAACTATGGGTATAACATACTGACTTGGACGTGTTGGAGAATGCGTTCGAGATTGGCGAACAGGCGACTCTGCGGAACGCGGTTTTCTCGATATCCTGGCAGACTTCTTGTCAAGTGCAACGGAGCTATGGTATTCGGCGCGTCGTGCCCACGCGCGGGCTGCGGCCGATTGCAAAATTGCAGAAAATGAAGATGCGGCGTCTGGTAGAACGTAGTAACATTTAAGCAGGCGGGGTGCATGATGAAGCATGCATGAGTTCGCAACTACACACTGGTCAATATCGTTTCCTACTCGTGTACATGTTCCTTACTTACTCGCAAGGCAAGTTTTGAGAAACTGGGACTTGCAGCCTCCTTCCGCTTTCACCCAAAATCCCCGTAGTGAGGTTCAAGGTTCTAAATCAAATAATAACAAACAAACGCTTTCTTTAGCGCTTAAACGCCTTTGACTTCGGAAGATCTACTATTCACGTTGGCGCTTTTCTTCGCCGCTGAAATGCCTCCGGTTAGAGGAGACTCGGTTATTACTCCAAATGCATGTTCCACGCAGGTCGTTACATACTTCGAAGCGATTTAAACTTTAGGTCAAGTTGTATTGCAGTTCTCACTGTGAACACCACGAGCTCGTGAAAAGCTCTCAGACTGTATTTCGTCTTTTCACAGCAGGGTTGGTCCACTAAATCGTAGGTCGGATCATGCAGGGACTGCACCTCATGTCTTGCTACAAAAAATCCCTGCTTTTTTCTTGGCAAGCTGATTTTAGGGGACATTCGAGATGGCGATCGGCGATGGAAAGGGTACCCATCTAGTGGACAGGCTAGAAGAGGCTGCGGCGGCCCTTCTCTCAAGCCCAACAATTTGGTTTGGCATCGGGTCACCAAAACTATCTATTTGAGCCGGCGATCACATACTTCCGAGCCAAGAGCATCGACCCCTGACATTTATTGACCCTCACCTGCTGTACGATAACGGATACAGTTTGGAGGAACAAGCATGCGCCCTCGATTTACAGTCACATATCAGCAGGAATGTTCATGACTAAATACACATTTGATGACCGATGAAATATATCACCCGTTAAACTATAATCCAACTACTCCGCTCAGGATCATCATCACCAGGGAAAAATGAGTACAACCAAACGCGCGTTAGAATGGATCTGCTTATCAAAGTCCCTCCTCCATTAGGTGTGGTGCGTTCCTACCCACCAGCCATCCCACCTTGACTACCCATTGATTTCGCACCTTTCCCATGTCCTGCCATCCCTCAGGACCTTTCGCCTCTGCAAACTCATCCAAGCCTTTTTCCCAACTTCTAACAGTGTCCACTCCGAACATTCCCCCTTGTTGATTCACGACTTCATCTATTCGATCTATCCAAGCTCGCCATTCCTGAATCAAACGAGGAAGTAACAGAGGGGCGAGAGACGATTGTGTCAGGAACGGTTGAGAAAGGATCTGGTTGCTGAGGGTTGAAAGGAAGATAAATGTCTCTGACGGATGAGATTTGTCTTTATGTTGCAGCTGGAGGGCTGCAGAGAGCGATTGTGACGAGCCGGAAGCCACGTGCAACGGCAATGAAGGTGATGCATATGAGAAGTATGGCACATATGACATGCAGGCGGATACGAATTCATGTATAGCCGGTCTTAGACGCGATAAGATATATGATTCTCGCATCCCACCGTCAGATGTGCCCGATTGGCTTTGGTGGTCGGGACGTCCAAACCCGGACGGTGGGCCGCCGATGTTGGTTCTATAGTTTGTTGTCCCAGATGCAAAGCTAAATGAAGTCGTCGTCGATGGACCTGGCACAAAGGATGAAGCGTTGGAATAGGGATATGCCTCTCGAAGTTTTCGAGCTGAATGCTCTAGAGCTTGTACAGCTGTGTCCAGTGTTGGACGGGGTATCAGGGGTAGAATGAGAGATTTGAGTGATGGCTGAGCGCTAATCATGGCATTAAGCAGGGGAAGTAATGATTGGGGTGGTAAACTCGCTGATAAAGAGTTAATTTCACAGAACATAGTGCTTGACGACACATACCAAGGAGCACACCGACGTCAACATCATTATCTGAGCTCACAGAGCTGTTCTCTTTGCCGTTTTTATCGTCTTTCGAGTCAACGGCGGAAGTGACCTTTGCTCGCTTTGGTGCCGCACGTCTTGAACGTTCTGGTGTTGGACTTCGGTCCATGGCAATGTCCCGGGCCCCATGCCGACTGGAGCTTTCCGTTTCATCATCTTCATGCCTTCTTTTCTGTACGCGGTGCACAGGAGCGGGCAAGTTCATGCTGGAGGCGAGTTGCTGGAAAGTAGCGGGTTGCGTATGTCCCAGGGTCATGGTAGACTGCCAACTAGTTGCGCCAAAACCAAAACCCAAGCAGGAGGGTGAATGAGTGGCTGAGTTGTGCAGGAAATCGAGTGGTGGATGGACGACATTTGCCATGGTTCAGTGGAAAGAATGGTGGTAGTGGTTGCAAGTACTATTCACAAGCGACCATGCCACACGCTTGTAGCACTGCTCATACCTCTTTGACCAGCCCTTAAGAAATGACACGTGACATTGCTATTTTCCTATATCAGGTTGTCAAAACCTGTTTTTTCTTGTTACCGTCGTCTCTTGCTTTTCTTCACCACTGAACCAACTCATGTTTTATTCAAAGAGACAGGTAAGCATCAACATCTCGAGGCACATTTGTGTATTTTGCGGTGACGACACAAACGAATCGCTACTTCGAAGCTCGCCGAGCTAATGAATTTTTCTTATATACCCAAATTTCCGAGCTATTTCTGCACCAGGTTATCACACTGTTATACTCACCAACTCTTGCATAGTCTGGTTTCATCTGATAACCATCGGGAGGTTCTCTGCGTGAGTATCATTTCCTCCTACCTTCTCGAATGATCGATCAAAATAGAAGTCAAGCCCTGACCTTGTCTAAAGGACAAGTGTTGATGAGCATCCATGCTAATACTGACTCTTTATAATTTCATTGCTGCAATACTTGGTGCTGATACTCTTTTCAGGTCTCCACGCGTCACCTGGTGGTTGGTATGCTGTACAATAGATTCATCGATAGCTAGATGTTCTATTTTGTAACATAATTGCACAATCACTGAATTTGGGCACTGTTTCCCGTTTTTCCCTGGCGATGATTTATTATCAACTCTGTCGATGAGCGGTGAAATCCCGTGTTCTCAGTCTTTCTCCAATTTCGATGATTGAATGTCGAATGATGTATACTAGTGTATCACTTGTGACCGGGATATATAGCTAATGCGCATTAATGGGTAAGATTTTATGGGAATTGGAATAGGTATGTATATGCTATGCTGAGTCCGCAACTGTCCATAATGAGTTAACCAACCACATCATCCCCATCCACACCGCTATCCTCGTTTTCACTCCGGGTTTCCAACCCGATTCTCCGTATAACACTTTGTAGCCTGGGCCACGCTGCTGCGACGCCCCTTCAGCTAATCTATCCACCCACCGCCCGGCCGGTCGCATGGGTGTATCGGGTTCTACGGGAAGACGTTGGCCGTCCTTATTCATGTGGACGTCGGTACTGAGGAGGATAGATCCTGTACTGGAACCTGATGATCCTACGTGGCGGCTGGTGTTGTGAGTTGAGGTGGGAAGCGAAGTGTCTTTGCCTCCGCAGATCCATGTTGTGAGCTCTCCTGTGGCACGGGAGACATGATCGGAGATATAGACGAAGATGATTGTGGAAATGACGAAGTTTATTGGACGCCAGCGCGTTCCAGGTAGAAGGAGTAGAATGCCCTTCGTGTCAGCTGCGAGCCAAAGATGAAACTGGATAATGAACGTCTCCAAGGAACATCCACCGATGAAAGATAAAGCCCGAGAGGTGCATGAACGAAGGGAAGAACTTGCGTTCCTCAAAATAACGAAGGCTGCGATGGGCAAGAATGATATATATGGATGCCATGCGTTATAGGTGAACTTGCTTTCTTGCATAAGTTCGAACCAGAAGAACCATAGCATGATCAAGGCTGAAGTCCCAACTGCCGCTTTCACCGCCAGGGGCCAAAGGGGATGGTCGGTGAGTCGATGCGCCTGAATCTTGATGACAGCGATCGCCAGCAGCATCCCGAAATACACGATCCATAGATCGAGTGTTACTCGGAAGCTCCATTCACGAGCGGACCAATGTATGCTGAATATCTGCTCTAGAAATGCGAAGACGGCTTCCAGAATCCAAGTCTCAGTCATGAACCATGTGAATGCTCCCATTGAGATCAGAATCTTCGATAAGAGAAATGTTGTGCGGTCGTTGTATTGTGAGCCTATCGCCATCGTTCCATACACGATGAGATACCACATCGAGACAAGTGGCGAGAAATAATAAGAAATGTAACTGACATCCATGGTGTACACCAGGACTAGCGTTAGAAGGTTTAGGCGAACCATCACCTACACTCGATGTTATTGAACGACCTCAAATCATACTCAGATCTGGTACTTACCTGAGCAACACGCAGAAAGCCGAAGTCAGCTTTCTTGATGTAAAATGTAGTGTGTCCATAACCAGTCATGAACAGATATGCTGCGACGAGCACACGGATAGGGTTGTAGATCCCAGAAATCTTGGATGCTCCAGTGTAATGGTATACAAGGATTGCGACTGAGAAGAGACTCAGTAAATATGGAAACTTGAGCTCGTAATGACGCACCTTGCATCCAACCTTTCCATTCGTCCGTTTGCTCGCGGTTGAGGAATCCCATGTCCTTGTCGGCACGCTTCAATGTCGACAGCCCCAGCCCAAGAGAGCATAGCAAGAGAAACCCGAATGTCGTTGAACTGAATTGTTTTTGCTCCTTCAGCCAGAAGCCAGTTCGATCCGCGATGAACATGGTGCCGATGGCCAAGCCAAAAATCACTGCCGGCCTATATTCGTTTGCGACAGATAGACCCTTAGTCGGATTTCGAGTGTCTGAATAATGATTAGATGTGTGTTTGCCAGAGAAGAATGTGCTTACATGCAAGATACCACATAATTGGTCCATACACTACGACAGCTGCAAGAATAGCGAACTGCAAAAACGACGGCGATGGATAGGCACGGCAACATGTCTTGTCAAAAGGGGAAGACTTTGGCCACAAGTTATTGCAACGCAAATTGAGAAGAATGTTGGCTTGTGCTTTCACGATGTCATCTGAGAAATGGAGTCCGTCTTCCGTGCTATCGTCGTCGAGCATTTTATTGAATACCAGTGGTAAAGAAATAGGTAGAGTCGGGGGAGAGCTCGAGAATATGGAAGGACGATCAGGCGATGGTGGATTGATGCGATGGTAGAGGTCTGAGTTCATTGCATCTACGTCTGAGGGGCGCATGGTTTCGGCACGTTGTGGGGAGAGTTTTGAAGATACAATGTCCTCCACAGGGAGGAACACTACTTCATCTGCCAGTTTTATTCGCGGTGGAGAGATAGACTCCAAAAGCCTTTCCATGTTCGCTTCCCAGGCAGGAAGACCGCCGGTAGTATCAGCATAACGCAAGTACCATAGGCCAGAGCCTATGACAAGCATAGCCAGACGGTCGTGGATATCACGAGAGGGTATATTTCCGTGAATGAGAGAAAGAGTGCTGGATGTATTCAAATACGGATCCCAGAGAAAATCCAAGGTTGTCCCCGACTCTGAAGTGAACGAATGGTCGGAATGCTTGTGGTTGTCATCCGGAGGAGCGCTTGGGAGCTTTGAATCGACGATGTGCATAAAGTGAAAGTATATTTTGCGGGTAACGGAATCTCCAACGAAGACTACACGTCTGGAAGCCAAGCAGGCCACGGTATCCTTCGACTGGTATACATGTAGCATACAACCTGGTTATAGTGGAAGGGTAAACAATAATTGAAGCCTGAACAACAGACAACACACCCTCGGGTTGCCAGTTGCGGTGGTTCTCATCCAACCAGGTGCCACTAGTAAGCAGGGAATTACAATGCAGTGGATCTGCTCGGTCTGTATGTTCTCCCGTCAACTGAACTGAAGCGTGCGAGGAGTGATGAATGCAGACCGAAAATGATATAATTCAGTATCCCTGACAATATGGCTATTGCTCCGGTAGTCAGTGCTACATAATGGTGCCACGAGGGGTTCAAAGAGAACAATCCCTTGGACGGCATGGGAGCAAGATGCTGAGAGCCTGCTGTGCGTAGCGGTACGGTAATATTCTGTTGTTCGAAATTGCGACAGACAGAAAGTCTGCTCTCATGTATTGGACTTTTTGATCCAGAGAGTGGTATTAAGTCGCTAGACCTGTGAGAAGTGTCGCTCGTGTCGACGAGCGGAAGTTGTTGCAGAACGCCGCGGGAAACTGAAAAATATATAAGCACTCTAAGTACTCGACTCGGATTCGCCGCCTAATTATAAAATGTTTTGCGCATGTCCCAACACCCTGGGCCTGAACATGTGTACAAACTCAATTTGTAGAGTATTATACAGGAAGTATGTATTACTGTGTCCATTTTACCAAGTTATAATCAGCGTGGTTCTGCTGTCCATCAATATATATGAAGTGATGCATGAAGGTATTGTCCCAGTACTGGATCAGGAAATGGGCACATTCAAATACTAGACCCGCCGGTGGTCGTAAAGCCTATCCAATTCAAGTCAGTAGCCAAGTCCATTGATAAATAACGACACGAAACACACACCTGTACCTTGGCAGTAACTGTTAGATGCCAGGGGTATACATGACAGGTATCTACAGCCCGAGCACGCTGAGAAACTATCAGTTGTCATGCCTTCGTAGCTCAGAATAAACACGAGCCTGCATATGGATCTGAAGTATAGAAGTTCCGAATTAGAACGACAAAGAGAACGATGGCCAATGGTATCGCGGCTAGCCGGAAACCCCACATGATGAGCTTATGGCGCTTTGTCGGACTAATGACGGGGTACAAGGTTGTGCCAACCAGAAGGCCCATACACAAGCCTCCAAGGTGAGCTGAAAAGTCCTCAGCACAGTTGCCAGGACAAACGAGAAAGCTCGCTTACCAAAATTATCCACATCTATCGAGAGAAATTTAGCAGTGACATGGAGGACCTAATAAATGTATACGTACAAGGTATGTACCCAAGAGCGATACCAAAGATCAGTTCCACAGTCATGAATGCGAGCTGCGGGAAGCGCATAAGAATGAGTTGTCCTCGAAGATGATAGACATCACCTTTCTACCAGGTCGGTAGTGGTATTTCCAGTGAGCGAAAAGATCCACCCATGTAACCTAAGCAAGGTCATCAAATGGCGCAAGGCCCAAACATGTTCACAACTTACCGCGACCGTACCAAAAATGGCACCACTTGCACCTATTGAAGGCGCGCCAACCAGTGAAAAGTTACCACCCAAGACGTTTCTGCGCTTTACGTCGGCGTGGGTAGAGAAATGAACGAAACAAGGACATACCCAAAAATTCCGGCTGCGAAGTAAGTTATGAAAAAGCCAATAGAACCCATCTCGCGCTCTATCTAAGGGAGCATGAGAGCAAATAATCAAGGTCAAAAAGACTACCAACTTGAGCGGATATTATCAACTGGGCGATCATGTTGAGGATGATGTGGATGAAGCCCGCGTGCAGGAAGATGGCAGTGATAAATCTGAAATAGAAAACTTCCAGTACCGAACTATTGCGACCCTAGGCTCACATACCTGAACCATTGATTGGGCTCACCACCATTGAAGCCACCAAAACCACAAACATCCTCGATCGAACAAAGTTGATCTGGTGGATTTGCAGTATCATTGAGGCCTAGTTGTTAAAACTGAATCAGTGATGGCCATCAGAATGTAGGATAAGTTTATCTTACACGCAATTGGCGTCGTCAAAGGGAGTCCTTGGACAACTTTCATGCATGGCGGGAAACGAGCTCCTAAGTTAATCAATGCACTTTCTGACGGCCCAAGCAT
>PVXU01011429.1:3279-36232 GCA_002994865.1 Rhizopogon parksii | reverse complement strand
AAGAAAGGGTTTCCGTCGCCAGGGGACTACGAGTCCTTACAGAGGAAGCCTAACATTCAAAGTATACAGCTGAACCGATCCAGAACAGAATGTTACAATACAGAAGTAAGCAGGTAATCTTTTGTGCAATAAACAGGTCATGTATTCCTGTGGTACTGATTCAGGCTGGTAACTCGAGCAACATTTATTTCCTCTTGCTAAGTATCTATTATCATGAGCAGCGAAACCATGCCCCCCGTCTGAGTCAAGGCCTTATAAACGCGCGGTAGTCATTTTTTTGCAGGACGGGGTCTCGATCCGATTTCTGCTGAACGATCTGTAGTGCAGATCAAGTCAACTATGGAGTCTTGAGAGTATTACGGTCTAGCATCCATTATATTAGAAAGTAGTACTAGAAGGATACCTGCGCTTCACTGCGATGTCGAGTTAACGGCAACAGAAGGCGGTGGTTGTATGGTGCGCGTTTCGGTGATTTGAGACAAAACTGAGACAAATACACCAAACCGAGAGAGGGAAACGGTCGACATAGAACGACATAACGAAAGCCTCCACAGTACAGACCACAATGTCAAGGAAGGAACACGCTCCCTAATTTATACGTAAGTTGAGACGTTCTGTTCATTCATTCATAAGACACGCAGAAATAGAAAAAACCCCTGGCGCCATTTCTACAATGGGTATTGTGTCGGAAGCGATACAGGGCCGGCCATGGATGAAAACGAAGACTTGATGGCTGAGATCATCTTTCATAGTATATGATGTTACCCTCTCAATCAGGGAAATCGGTTTAGTGATCCTGTTCAACAACTGGAAGCTCCGTCGCTTCATAAGTCGCAGTATTAGCCGCATTTAGGAATGCTATGTAGCCGAGGGGAGAGGACATATGTATCGAACCATTCCTGTAGTTGGTATTCGCTGGGACCTGATATTAACCGTAGAGAACGGTTATGTGCAAGATATGTCACCCCTGCAGTTTAACATCCTCAAGAACTTGACTACATGCACAACAATAGCCTCCTCAAGCGTGAATGGCGGCATGAATAACTTCCACGATCGAAGATTGCACTTTGTCGCCCGTCGCCCATTTTATCCTTGGGTGAAGATGCTAATTAAATAATTGATAGCCTACTCCACTGGAGAAATTATGATGGTGTATTGGAAAAGCCCGCTACCTCACCCTCCAGTTCAAAGTAAAGACGATGAAAAGAAATTCAGCACTGCAGCAACCGTCGCAGAATGATTCAAGGTCGCGCCAAAACATTATCAAAGCGTTCTCTTTGAGCGGCCAAAGGATGCCCCAATACTCACCAAAACTGTAGCGGTTACCAATTATCATCTATGATCCTGATGTAAGTAACATACATCTTGCAACCCAGATCCGACAAGTATATCGATCCGACAAAATACTGCATGATTACAAGTTTAGAGTGAGTGTCAGGGTGAAGTGATGAGTTCTTCGGAGTAGCTCGAGGGATCGATCGAGAAGACTTATTGGGCCGTTCCGTGTCACCACTTATTGTGAAACGAGGATCTCCTGTAACTGACCGTGACGTGCGTTTGGATCGAAATCCCCGTCTTTGAGACGACATGGGTGATATATCAGATCACCAAACAGTCCATCGAAATCCTGCGAGGAAAATCAAAAAGTACATTGAGTTTTTAGGTCAAAGTTATCTGTATTTACGTCTGCTTGTACTCTGAAATAGAGGTGAGCACCATTCCCTTAATCTACTAGATGTTTCCACTTACCTTGCTCTATGGCTTCGACGCGCCCTGAAGAAAGTTCAGACGCTTTGCCAACCTCGATGTCAGCCATCGTCATGCCGTCAATGCGGACCTTCATAGGCCTGGTAGTAGGAAGACAGTCGGAGGTCCCTATGCTCGTAAACTGCCACTGAACTCTTCTATCATTGAATCGCAACATCGCCGTCCGAGTGATGATCAGGCAGAAGGTAATGGGAATAATTTGACCAATCTGAAGCAGTGTCAGCGAGGGGGATCTCATATCTTCATTTCGTAGAGTATATACCATATCGATCACGATATACGCACTATTCGACGCCGCGAGGTATGTCGCCAGCATGGTCACCAAAGACATAGAGTACAGTGCTCCGCACTCGATAATGATGAGCAGGATAGGATAAACCTGAGACCTAGTCATTTGTATCCCTGTTGAGCATCGGTGAAGCAACCAGAGTCTTAAGGCAAGGGTACCTAGATAACAAAGTCAGCGAAAGTTCCAGTTTTCAAGAACTAAAAGGATCGTAACTGGTGGAAATTAAATTTGTGACTAGAGCCACTGAATAGAATGAGATTACCCATTGTCCTGTTTCTGTCTGGAAAACGATATTTGCATTCACCGGGGACAGTTGGCTGATAGACCAGACCGTGTGGGTTCCCGTAGCTAAGCGATGAATGTGTATCCGAGATATGCAGACGGTCGAGCAAGATGCACGCACCAGCGACTGCCAACCATCCTATAATCGGGATGATGATTACCTGAATTCGCCCCCATACGACATAGCATCGGTAGATCTAACACAGCCAAGTTAAGTTCTCGCTAAACAGTGGCAACGGACTGAGCTTACAAGGATTGCATCAGCAACGAGAGTCTCCAACTCGTATAATGCATTTTTGAACGTATTCTTGCTGACATCTTCGAAGAACATGTCTGCATCCTCTGAAGAAATGAAGCCTTGCCACACATGGTTGGCATCGACAATGACATGCTGCAAGTCAAGATAAGCAACTTGTAACATCATTGAATAGGAAAGAGAACACACCATGGTACCCAAGAGAAATAACAAGCAAGCAGCGATTAACATGAGACGAGAAATATCTGCGGACTTGCGTTGATATGTCAGGGACCACAATGTGATTCCAAACAAAAACGCAGACATTCCTTAACGTCAAGAGATCTTCAACGATGGACATGGTGAACAGTGCAAAAACCGACCATAAAGAATAGACTCGATGATGATAGCCACAATAGTTGCTGCCTTCACACTGATGCCCATGTCGAACTGGAACTGGTGCACAATAAAGGGGGTTAAGAGTATTTATCCTTTGGAGCGGTGGTATGAAGAAGTAAATGTAGAGATCAGGAATGCTATTCTTCGCAATTGATCAGGGAGATAGGAACATAGCTGGCGCCCGTGATGCTATGAATAATTAATCATTCGAGGACGTATACACATCAACCAGCTGGTCAACATCATTGCCAAATCCACGAGGCTTGGCGGTCTCCGCAAAAGCGTTACTGAAACGTGGGGTAGCATAAACCAGTTCGCATCTTGGGGCTCGGAAGCAACCTGAAGGGTTCATCTGACGGCAGCAACGTGGTTATACTACATAACTCGTTAGTAGGTGCCCACATGATTCAGTACTTAACGTTTAACGTCCGGAAATATTTGCCAGGTGGCTGTCAGGTCCAAGCCACAGGTTCTCACGAACGAGGCAGTTCGAATGCAGCACTTCCACGGTTTCATCAGTGGGTTGGATTTTACTACAGAGTACTACAAAGTGCTCTGTAGTAGTCTGTAGTGTGCCGTAGTGAATTACGTTTTCTTGATGTTGGGATCATTCATGGAATGACAGCTGCGTTACTAGCGTTAGTATGGAACAGCTTATTTACTCACTTACCGGTGCACCAACCATACTTACATAAACACGGCACGGTCCCGTTACCGCCACTGAGCGCTGATTGATCCAGATTCCAACGATCGTTGACGTTGGTCGCCGAACATAGTGAAATTTGTACCCGTATACTTATTTAGTTTGCGGACGATGCGTTGACGAAGGTGGACGACTGTTGACGATCGTTGTGACAACTGATCATCACGCAGAAGTGTTTCGGGCGTATGAATGACTTCTATTCACATGGAACCCGGCGGGGATTGTTTACATATAATGGCTGATGCTCTGATGCCCGGAAATTCTGGGCTTAGCCTTTGACGCTGAGCTTGCGTCTTTATAACGTTCAGTCCCGGCCCCCCCGACTCCTTTTCGGCTTCTTTACTTGTTGAACCGCAGCCGATTTTCCTTGTTCGAACCCATTCATGGCGCAACGTCTCTTCGTCGATACCCAGATCTTTGAGACGCCACAATGCGTACAAGGCACACCTTTGCGGATGTTGGCAAATCGCTACACGATTTCTCCATCTGGCACTAACAGTACCAATGGTGTGACGATTCTTCTGGTTCATGCTAGCGGTACTCGTGAGTAGGAATCATCCTCTTATCATGGCTACTGGTTTAAAATGGGTATGGTATGCAGACAAAGAACACTGGGAGCCGACTGTAGAAGCGCTTTTCCGACTACAGACAGACTCTGAAAACATTCGCGAGGCTTGGGCCGTTGAGTGGATGAGCCACGGAGATTCAGCTGCCTTGAACGCTGAACTGCACCAGAAGAGCAATATTGGAACTTGTCGGTCGTGGCTTATTACGCATCTTATTTAACTAACTTCCAACAAGCTATCGGAGACTGGGGGGAAGCCATAGCTGCGTTCGTGGAAACGCATCTTTCGTCTCACCGCATAGTGGTCATTGGTCATTCGGCTGGTTGTTCATCAGCGTAAGTCGACGAGTGGCCGAACAAGAACGCTCAGTAGAAGTTCTAATTTGTCCGTTAGCATGTATTCGACCAAATGCTTTTCAGGGTTGCCACGGGTCCCCTACGAAGCCGTCATTCTTGTCGAACCTCCAATGATCGATAGACAAGTATACCAAGATAATCTCGAGGACCGCAAGCGCCAAATAGCCATGCTGACGAAGATTATCTCTGCGCAGCGCAATGAGTGGGACTCTCGGGTTGCTGCGTACGAATGGTTTGCGAAACGATTCCCTTGGAAAGTCTGGGACGATCGAGTCCTTCGTATCTTCATAGTGCGTTACCTTCATCGTTCTCTGTTTTATCCTGCGTAATCCTGGTAATTTCAGAACCAAGGCCTACGTCCCGTGGACGCCAGTTCCGCAACGGGTCCTGTAACTACAAAGTGCCAGAAGAAACACGAGGCCGCAAATTACAGCGACTTTGAACCGACTTTCCAGGCAACCGAACAAATAGAGAAGATATGTCGGGATGTACCCATCCATTTCATCTTTGCAGAGAAGAACGATTTAGTGTGAGCTTGCTCAAATCATATAAGTATTGTATGACCTCCTCTCATCTACATATTGATGTCCAGCCCGCGATACTCGCAAGACTCCATAGTCGACCCGTCGAAAGGACGACATGCCGCTTCTATCACGCGAGTGCCTGGTGCTGTGCATATGGTGAGTCGCACACTTACGCCCACAAGTTGAGAAGAAGGGACACAGGTGACTGAAATCTGCACCCACAGATCGTCCAGCAGAAACCAGACGCTTTAGCTGAGGCACTTTTCAAGCGTGTGTTCTCGAAACAAGTGACTCCCGCGCGTTTATGAGGAGCCATGATTAGGGCAAGGCGAGTAGATACTTAGCAATAGGAGAAAGTAGATGTTACTCGAGTTCCTTGGTAACGTATGTTGTGTATGATAACAGCCATAGGCGTGGGTGGTGTATGGGCGCCCACTTTGATCAGCACACTATCCGATAATTCTATTCATTTTACGTTTGACCGACAAAGAAATGACTAAATTCTCGGGCCGCAACAATTCTGAAATCGAAGCAAAACGTGGCAACATACGAAGTGTTTCCGATTCCGAAAATTGCCTGGGTTGGTGTCTTACAATAGTTCACGTTTGATTTAATGCCGCTGAAGACTTAAATCAAAGTGAACTAATCTGCATTCACCCAGTGGGTCTCTAAGAAGTACGGTAAATAACAAATATTGTCTTTAAATTGATTTATTCGGTGTGCATGCATGAGTGTATGTGCTGGGACCCGACAGGAGAAGAATCTAAGAACTGAAGCGACGTCAGTATGATAGTTTACGTCTCTTGGTGTGAAAGGTATGGTATACCATATCAGTCAAAATATACCCACTATTTGATACTGTAGGGTATGTCGCCAGTACGACTACCAACGATATAGAGTACAGCGCTCCACACTCTATGATAATGCGTAGGATAGGATAGTATTTGTAAGGTGGCCACATTTTGTGTAGCGGTACGAGTTCGAAGTGATGATTAGACCGTGAGTAAGTTTATATGGGGGGAAACTACCACTACTCCAGCTTCTTTGTGTACGACGCGAACCGATACTTAAATATGTAGTCGGAAGGGGGTGGCGTTGTCGGGTAACAGATAGCGAATATAAATGTTGACAGTGGCGTAAAGAATGGAGTACGGTATGAGACGTAAAGAAAGGGTTTCCGTCGCCAGGTGACTACGAGTCCTTACATATTGAAATCTAGTTACGCGTGTCCTTAATTCGGTGGACCAACCAGAATCTGAGGGCAAGGATGCCTAGATAAAGAAGTGTCAATGAACTCGACAGCTAGCAATAGCTGGAAGGTAACTGGTGGCAATTCGATTTGTGACCAATGCTGTGATATAGAATGAGGTCACGCATTGTCTCGTCTCTTGCAGGAAAGCGTCATCTGTATTCGTTGGGGTTAGTTGGCTCAATGACCAGACCGTGTAGGTCGCCGTAACTGGTTCAAGTCATAAATGGATCAGCATCCGAGATGCAGACACTCAAGCAAAATGCACGCACCAGTGACTGCAATCCATCCTATAATTGAGATATTATTCGCTGCCATACGATGTAGCATCGGTAGATCTAACACCACACCCCCCAAGGTGAGTTTTGGTTGAGCAAAAAGAAACTGACTGAGCTGACAAGGATCATGTCGGCGAAGAGAGTCTCCAACTCGGTTAAGGCATCCTCGAATGTAACCTTCCTGTGATCCGCAAAGAACTGCTCCGCGTCCTCTGAAGACATGAAGCCCTGCTATACATGATAGGAATATGCTGCAAGTCGAATGATAAGCGCCGTGCAACGTCATTTGACTTGACGAGGGAGAAATGTACCGTGGTACCTATGAGGAATAGCAGGCAAGCAGCAGCTGGACGAGCAACGCCTGCAGATTTGCGCTGATATGTCAGGGCCAATAATGTGATTCCAAACAACAAAGTGGAGATTCCTGGTCAAGAAAATACCATTATCGGTCCATGAGTTACCATGCAAACATTGACCATAAAGAATGCACTCCAAGATGATAAGTTAACCAGAATGGTTGCTTTTGTTACGCTCATGCCCATATTTACGTCGAGTCCTACGAGGGACAATAAAAGGGGTGCTGGCGCTTAAAACATTAGTCCTCGAGGGCAGTGCTCGAATGTGTCGGCGAAAAAACAGAGAGACGAACCGCAGTGAGTGGTTCCGCTGAGTGGATTGTTATATGGTGAAGCTAGGTAAATTCTCTCTCCTTGCTCCGGATACCCCTGAATAGTCTTGCCCACTTGGGTCGTGAATAAGTAATCACATACTCAGCATCCATCATTTGATCGTTACGCTGCACCTTATCGCCGCTGGCGTACTTACTCTATTCAGGTTGCACCTTGGCGAGCATAGATCATGATGCATGATGTATGATGCGCGGCAGCCCATCAACACAAGGAATAAATATATCCAAATTACAGAAAACCGGAGATGGCGTTGAGTAAACACTGCAGTGCGATGGGCCAAAAGTGGGATTATGTTATAATTGGCAGTAACTTCCAAGCACTAAGTATCAGTGCCATGGCGTCAATGAACTGTATGTGCTGAAAGCCTGGAACCTGACAAGGGAAGAAGGATCTGGGAACGCATGGGTCAAAATCAGTGTCATAACCACAGGAACACATGGCTTGTTCATGTTGCATAAACGATTGCCTGTTTATTTCAGCTTCAGTGCTGGACTAGTGTAGCTGTATACTTTGAATTATAACCGCCATCTACTATGACATCAACGTGGGTTGAAGAACATCCAGGTGTTTTGGTAACGTCGGAGTCAAGCACCTGCATGCGGTCAATGTGGACCATCATATGCCTAGCTATAGGAAGACGCTCGGCGATCCCTGTACCTGTGAACGGCGATTGACCTGTTCTATCACTGAACCGCAGCATCGCCATCCGAACGATGATCAGGAAGAAGGTGATTGGAATAATTTGTGCGATCTGAAGCGAGGTTAATATGACAGTCTGTCTCTCAGTGGGAAGGGTATGTACCATATCAATCAAAACATATGCGCTATTCGACGCTGAAAGGTATGCTGCCAGTATGGCCACCAGAGACAGAGTACAACGCTCCACACTCCAGAATAATGAGCAGGATAGGATAAACTCGAGATCTAGTCACGCATATCCCTGACGAGCGTCGGTGAACTAACCAGAGCTTGAGGGCAAAGATGCCTAGATAAAGAAACGTCAGTGAACCCGACAGCTGGAAATAGCTTGAAGGATCGTAACTGGTGGCAAGAACATTCGTGACTAATTCAACTGAGTAGAATGAGATCACCCATTTTCCAGTGTCTTCTAGGAAAACCGTGTCCGCGTGTGTTGTGGGCGGCTGGCTGATCGACCAGCCTGTGTAGGTCGCCGTAACTTGTTCAAACGATGAATGAGTATTCAGATAGCCGAGCAAGATACACGTACCAGCGACTGCCACCCATCCTATAATCGGGATGATGACTACCTCAATTCGTTTTCATACGATGTAGCATCGGTAGATCTAACACGGCCCACTAGCAGCTGAGTCCTGGTTAAGCAAAGAGCAAACGACTGAACAGTGACAAGGATCGTCGGCAATTAATAAATAACTTGCACATCGGCAGTTTCCGAGTTATTTTTGAATGCGCATCACTGGACTAACTTGAAGTACTTGTAGTCTAAGGCTGTTTCAAACTAGCGCAATTTAGCATAACTTGAAGGACCTTTCCAATGTGACTTGGACTTTCGACAACTGCGAAGTTTGGATACAGTATACTCACCTGGTTTTGGCAGTTTAGCGGATCGCATGGTCGTATAGTCTTCAAGCCTTCACCTTCAAACTTTACTAGCGAATATGGATCACTTGCCTCCCACGATACATTCAGTACAGCTTGAACATGAACATACAGGGGGAGAAGGTAATTGTGCGGGACTACCGGTCGCCTCCCGGGAAATCCTGCCCAGCCTCATGGCCTCACTGATTAGGCTGACCATTAGTTGATGATATGGCGCCTCTTTTGCTGCATCTCCCTGATCTCCTCTTTCATCCTCCCACCACCGCCCTCAAGGACCTAAACTTTAAACCCCCGTCCCCCTTCATTGCCTATACAAGTTTGACATGAGCATCAGCGTGAAAGCAGCAATCATTGTGGCAATCATAATCGAGTCTATTCTATATGGTCGGTTCTTGAACTGCGCTCATCCTGTGCACCGTTGAAGATTTGTTATCGACAAGGAATCTCCATTTTCTTGTTTGGGATCACATTGTGGTCCTTGACATATCAGCGCAAGACCACAGAGGTTTCTCGTTCAATGTTGGTTGCTGCTTGCTTACTATTCCTCCTGGGTACCATGGTGTGTACCCTCGCTCATTCAATGTTGTTTTAAGCTGCATATCTTGACTGGCAGCATGTGATTGTTGACGCGTATAATGTGTGGCGAGGCTTTATTTCCTCAGGGAACGCAGACCGGTACTTTGACGATATCAGCAGGGATACGTTCAAGAATGCAATATACGAGCTGGAGACTCTCGTTGGCGATGCAATTCTTGTCAGTTCAGCCCGTTGCTATTTATCCAATGAGGGGTCAACTGGAACGTGTTAGATCTACCGATGCTACGTAGTATGGAACCGAATCGACGTAATCATCATCCCAGTTATAGGATGGATGGCAGTCGCTGGTGCGTACATCTTGCTCGACTTTCTGCATCTCTCAGATTCATTATTGTAACCAGCTACTGCGACCCACACGGTCTGGTCGATCGACCAACTGTCCTCGATGGGCGCGGATAGCGTTTTCCTGCAAGAAACTGGACAATGGGTGATCTCATTTTACTCAATAGCAATAGTTACGAATTTTATTGCAACCAGTTACGATAATTTCACTGTTCCCAGCCAGATCGAATTCACTGACCCTCGGAATCTAGGCATCCTTGCGCTCAAACTCTGGTTGATCCACCGACGTTCATCAAGAATACGCACAACTAGGTCTCAAGCCTACCCTATCCTCATCCTTATCATGGAATGTGGAGCATTGTACTCTATATCGTTGGTGACCATGCTGTCGGTATACCTCGCAAGATCAAATGGTTCATATATCGTGATTGATATGGTACACACTCCATGAAATGAGAGACGTAACCCTCCAAACTGACACCTCTTCAGATTGGCCAAATTATTCCAATCACCTTCTGCCTACTCATCGTTCGGACGGCAATGCTGCGGTTCAGCGGTGAAACATCTCGGTCGGTTACGCGCTCAGGGATCTCCGACCGCCTTCCTATTGCTAGGCCTATGAATTTCCACATTGGCCGCATGGTGGGAGTTGACTCGGATGTTAGTAAAACGTCTGGGGTTTCTTCAACGCAAGTTGATGCGATAGAGGATGCCTATCATTCAAAACTGCACGACTGCCCGTAGGAGAAGAGGATGCCACTTATGAGAGGCCTGGGATATATCACTGTAGTACTAGTATCTTGTTCGAGGGGTATCACTGCATTACCTGTGAGTGCACATGCAATTACGGGCATAATCCTGAGAGCGGGTAATTATGCCTCTCCTGGTACAAGTTCCAAGTGCGCGAAGCTTCCGGATCGGGATATTCCTACCTTTCGCTGAGGGAGGGAGAACCTCACCCCTAAAGGAGGAACCCGAGGGCGTTGCGTGTATCTGAAATTCATGAAGCTGGCTCCGAGGAAAATACGACGGCCATACCCGAAAGCAAATTTGCGGGGACCTAGCTGAGCTGCACGGTCCGATGTTGCGGGGCGGCGAGCGGGCTTGAATGTCATTGGTTGGATACGTCGTGTAATTTCCCTTGAAGGATGTGTTGAAGGCAGCGATGACTTTGAGTCGCTAAGTCAAGGTATTCGTCTGTGCAATGCACGATAGTGAGGGCCTGTGAGAACAAATGAATGTAATAGAGACACAAAGCCGAGAGCATCTCACTAAGAGGTGCAAGAGGTGCAAAATGCAGCACTTCTTTTACGATTGCGGGGACATAGGGCAGGCATACCTGTTCCGCTGATGTTGGTATCTTTTCCGATTATTTCAGTGATCCCAGCTAGCTCACAGGGCTGTATATCAGGATACAGAGCTACGAGTAACACAAACGACGCTAATGCAGAAAATGTCCAAACAAAACTAGTTTCGCGACACTCACTGTATCAGGATTCAACTCCACCGGCGTGTAACACAGCGCTGACTACTTGATAGCGTCTTCCTAGATCGGGTCACAAAGTGCACCGCTGACGATTTCTTATCGACAAGGAATCTCCATCTTTTTGTTTGGAATCAGATTATAGTCAGTAATTTATCAGCACAAGTTCGCAGAGGTTGCAAGTCTTATGTTAGCCACTGATTGCCTGCGATTCATTCTGAGTACTCTGGTGTGTTCCTTGTCAAGTTCAATAACGTCGCAAGCTGCTTATCTTGACTTGCGGCGGGTGTTAGTCGATGTCAATCATGTATAGCAAGGCTTCATGGCTCCAGGGAACGCAGACCTGTTCTTCAATGATGTCAGTGCAGATATCATTTTGCTACAAGAAACAAGAAAACGGGTCATCCGAGTCTCATTTTCCGTGATGGCAGTAGCCACAGATTTGATTGCGACCGGTTACGATGCTTCCAGCTATCACCAGCCGGGATCGAGCCCAGTGACTCGTGTTACCTAGGTATCCTCGGCTTCAAACTCTGGTTGGTAAACAGAAGCTCATCAAGAATACGCACAACTAGGTCTCAAGTTTCTATCCTCCTCGTTATCATGGAATGTAGAGCACTGTACTGTGTCCGGTCGCCATGTCGGCGACATACCTCTTGGCATCGAATAGTTCATATGTCATGGTATCGTGTCCTCTGATGCCTCAAGTATCTATTACGGAAAATCCGAAGTGGTGAACTCTTTTTGGATTATCAATGTAGCGCACCAAACGATTGGTCATATTAGCGTTGGTATCGTTTAGCATGACGTCCACCAAGTTGGCTGAAACATCAATCGGTGTCCAAGACATGTTCTACGATGAGGATCAGATCATTGTTATTATATGGAAGTTGCCCATATGATGCACTGGAACAGGAGAAGCACGTTTGAATAAGGATAGGAATGTATTCTGTCATATTCCATGCGCCCAGCGTGCCAGCGAGAAAAAAATACCAGCACTTAGTAGGGCACTCACAAACCCGCAAAAACGTGAGTATAAAAGAAGGCCTCGTAAGCTGCCGAAATCGGCCGCAGTGAAAAGGTAAATAGAGCAGCGACACCCGCTGCGTCATCCATTATCTAACGTCGACCTAAAGCTTCGAAAAATCTTTATTAGAAAAAGGCAAAGATGAATATGAAGGTGCGTACTTGGGATAGCTACATCCTTCGCTGAAACCATGGATCCAAAGAAGCACAAAGCACGCCCTAGCCACATCATGATGTCGAAGCCTCGATGTCGCTCGTGCATTCAAATATTTGATGGGAGTCTTGAAACTACTAGATGCCAAGCGCCGAATCTCGGCTTGCTCAACCATATCGGTGCATCATATGGCCGCTGCGAAGACTCTATCTCAAAAGGCAAGCACGCTTCGATCTCGCCGAAGATATAAATGGAACGGTGATGGGCAGCACCATGCGGCACCAGGTCGTCAGGTAGAAATCCTATTATTGATGTCAAACATTAGGGTCCTCGGCGTTCAATCCAGATAACGGCGAACGGGCTTGAATGACTTTAACGTAAGGTAGAATAAGATCGTACCTTCATTATACTTGTGTACAAACAGGAATGAAACGGTTGTTGTCATGCCTGGGGCTCAGTAGAATTCACCCAGCGGACGATAGCAACTTGAAACTCCCTGCGAGTATAAAAAAAAGCCCATGGGCATGAGGACGATCAAGTCAGCGCTTTCCCGTATGAAAGAGTGGCACCGCGGTCATGCAGCGCAACTCCACAGGTATCAACCGCTCACCTAGGACTTCTAGGAATGCATTTCAGGATCATCCCACAGGCTTACTTATATGTCCAGATCACCGCAGGCTGATGCACTTCGGCATTTTCGTCAGAACCGTCCCACAGGATATATAGGGATTATCGGAGGCGCTAGCAATATTTGATGAATTAGAGTCTGCATTGGAAGCTCTCTGGCGGGAAACGTTGCTACGGAACAGACGGACGGACTGCCGGACTTTCGAGAATTCGGTTTCTTGAACGTCCTATGCTACATGGTGTTCAAGTTGTAAACCCGGTAAAAAAACTTCTTGTATAAGTTTATGTAAGAATGACCATTGCAGATTGGTGCGGAAGCTTAAGTTATTTGAATGTTTCGTACCGGGCACTAGGAAACAATCTGATGTGCTACTAAGTACGGTTCGATTACCACAGTCCTGAGTATCATTTGTAACATAATAATCATGCACACCTTAGGATAACTCCATTTGAAAATTGAGATACTGGCGTAGCACATACCAGATGCTTCAAGCGATGTAAATGACTACATCATGGAGTACGTTTGATAACGCTAGTACTAAACTAGTGCCACAATGGAAGTTCAACATTCATTATGTAATGTTCATTTCTAATCAATTCAATAGGGCGGGCAAGCCGCAAGGGTTTGTTGACTCCGAGTCCGACATCCGTGGCATAGTATTCTGCATCCTTCCTTCCGGCGTGTGGGAGATGAGTATTTTCGGTGAAACAGCTTGTACTACACCCTACTACATCGATGCTATGTCCACGATGCCATCACTCAAGATCTGAAATATATTGCACCCTCCCCGTTTCCTGTGAGAAGATAACTTTGCGTGTCATCTGAACGCCTTCGGGGAGAATATGTTCAGCCTCATGGATTGACTGATACTTACCAGCTAATTGATGTAAACAGTTCCCGAATGATCGGTGACTCTCTTCCTACAGATGGCCTGAAGAATAGCATTAGGACCGATACTTTACATAAAATCCCTCCCTTCTCTTGATTGCCCTCAAGTGGTAGATGAGCATTACCGTGAAGGAATCAGCCATCCTGGCTATCATCGTGGAGTGTATTCTTTATGGTCAGTATAAGTATTTGCATTGGGTTCACCCTGGCACTATTGAAGGTTTTTCATCGACAAGGAATCTCCACCTTCTTGTTTGCAATTACAATATGGTCCCTGACATATCAGCGCAACTCCGCAGAGGTTGCTCGTCTTATGTTGGCTGCTGCTTGCCTGCTATTCATCCTCAGTACCATGGTATGTTCCCTTGTCAAGTCCAGTGACGTTGGAAGTTGCTTATCTTGGCTCGCAGCATATGGCAGCCGACGCCAATCATGTGTGGCAAGGCTTGATTTCTTCAGAGAATGCAGACACGTTCTTCGCTGATATTAGCAAGAATACTTTCAAGAATGCCGTGAACGAGTTAGAGACCCTCGTCGGCGATGCAATCCTTGTCAGTCAGCCAATTCTGTATATTTAATGAGGACTCAGATTGGGCTTACACAGATCTACCGATGCTATATCGTATTGCACCGAATCGAGGTAACAATCATGCCAATTTTAGGATGGATTGCAATCGCTGGTGCGTGCATCTTGCTCGGCCGACTGCATCTCAGATACTCATTCATCACATGAATCAGTCACGGGAACTTTCACAGTGTGGACCGTCAGCCAATTGCCTCCAATGGGTGCAGACGTCGTTTTCATACAACAAACAAGAAAATGGGCGACCTCATTCTACTCAATGGCTCTAATTACGAATTTTCTTGCCACCAGTTACGATTCCCGCTGTTACCAGCCACGATTGAGTTCACTGACCCTTGCTTATCTAGGCATCCTGGCCTTCGAACTCTGGATAATTCACCGGCGCTCATTAAGATTACGCACAACTGGGTCTCGTGCTCATCCTATCCTCATCCTTATCATGGAATGTGGAGCACTGTACTCCATGACATTGGTCGCCATGCTAGGGACATACCTCTCAGCATCGAATAGTGCATATATCGTGATGGACATGGTACATACTCCACGAAATGAGAGATGATGTAACCCTCCAAGCTAACACCATTTCAGATAGGCCAAATTATTCCCATCACCTTTTACGTGATCATCGTTCGAACGTCGATGCTGCGGTTCAGTGATGAAACAAGCCAAGGGCTCTTTTCGCGCGCAGGGGCATCCGATCGTCTTCCTGTAGTTAGGCCTATGAAGGTCCACATCGACCACATGAAGATGGATGTTTCTGACGTTGGCAAAGCATCTGAAAATTCTCCCTCGCACGCCGATCTCATAGAGGACACCTACGGTTCAAAAGTGTACAACTGCCCATAGGCAGAAGAGGATCTCCGCATATTTCGCGTAACCAGTGATTTGTTTATTCTCTGTTGATTTAGATGGCCGTCCTGTCAAGACTCCAGGATGATACGTCCGAAACACCCGACGTGATATATTGGATCATTGGAGTTCTGTCAAAGAGTCATTATTCGTACCTGATAAATTTTCCTTGCTTTCACTACTTATATCGACGATCGTTAGCCTACGCACCTCAGTCTCTTTACCGTCGACTGAGGTGTGTATGATTCTTACTTACTTCTTTACCTCTTTACTTATCTATCCCCTAGACTCGTTTACTAGGTTTGTACCCTTTAGAATATCCAGTCTCTTTACCGTCGACTGAGACTCGTTTACTAGTCCAACACGTCCTTTATATCAATCGATATGAGATCTGAAAGCTGCAGTTTGGCTGCAGATGCTATTTTATACATATTGTCTTCCATGGGTTCACGGCGATTGCGCTCCATATTTGTATCTACGCGGTTGCCGATGCGTGCACGAGCCTGGTGGACCGCAGTGCTATCGGGTGAGTCCAAGTCGACTCAAGAAGGAAGATAAGTGGTCGTTCCTGATTGTCTGGCGCTCAATCTTGACACACTGGTCGCTGCCAGTGTAGAAAGATGTGCTTTGAGATGAAGGTGTTGGAGTAGAGTAGAAGTCGTATATGTAAGTAAGTCACGGTAGAGCCTGAGAACGCCACACACCTCACAGGTCCGGCCACTCGTATGTACTTGTGTTAGAGTGTCATCTATAATAGACCCTCACACGCTCTGTTGCAGGTTTCATCAGCGCTGTTCTCGCCGAGTTTGCCAACTTCCAAGTACCCATAGGAAGGATCTCGCTGTCAGCAGTGAGGCTAGCTGCACCGTGACAGCTGCACCATTGCGGAGACGATTGGACGATGAGTTGAACTGCAATGCATGTGGGATGTGTCGTAAATCGCTTGGTGTTGCATAGTTCTAGGTTTATGTTGATCACTTTGCTTCGTGTTCTTCAGCTTAGTGAGTGATCATAATTAGGCTCGACTTCAGCAGACCCAGTCGGCTGCTACCGTTGCTGCCATCTCACCGGCATGTTGTAGGACACAAACACCTTCCTTAGGGTTCGACATCTGAAGAAATCAAATTATGCTTCATATGGAGAAAATGCTCAGCTCATACGGTACTCTTGGTGCTACTGGATTTGCGGATGAAGTCTACGTACTTTCTAAACAGTTCGTGGGTAATTTGTGCTCGAGCAAAGCTTCCAGACAACAGCTCCGTATGCTGTATGCTGAGCACACGATGCTTGCGTTCAACTGCTGCACTCCCCAGCCATTGCTCGAAGAATGGTAGAAGATGTTTCGCCTTCATGACCATTGGGCTGTGCCGGACAGAGTCGAGCCATTTCTCGTTGGGAACAAGTGTTATCGAATTCTCTGAAGCTGCAAGCATCCATTGCAGAAAATCCAAGCCGGCGAGTTCTTTGGGATTGTCAATATGGCGCACCAAAAGATGGGTCGTATCAGCGTCGGCATCGTTTAGCATGATGTCCACCAAGATGGCTGCTGCAACGTCAATAGGCGTCCACGACATGCTCTACCATGAGGGTTAGACCATTGATAACATATGTAAGCTGTTTACATGACGAACCGGAATATGGGAAGGTATGAGCTTCAAGGAGAAGCACGCTTGAATAAAGATAGGAATGTACTCCGTCATATTCCATGCACTCAACGTGGTACTGCCAGCCAATTGTCCGGTGCGTACAATCGTTACTGGTATATTTACACCTCGAGACGCGTCAATTAGAACCCTTTCTCCAACATACTTCGATTGTGCATAACCCTGATCAAGTGGCAAACTTGAACAGTCAAGAGGAGCTTCAGGGATCCCATACTCTGACCCCGAGTAGTTTGCAACGGCAGAGACAGTGGAGATGAAAAACATACGCGGTATGCTCGTGCGAACACTCGAGGCAGATAAATTGAGCATTTTGTGTAGGGCAGAAATATGGGGATCGAGAAAGTGTTCCAGCTCGTGGTTAAAATTCACATCCCATGCGCAATGGACTATGTGAGTGACATCTGTTTGAATCTGGTTGACGTCAGAAGCAATTAGACCTTATCAGCTCCTATGGTTAAAGGAAACCGACCTTCTGAATGATTCCTATATCTAAACCTAGGTTGATTGCTCTGAGTTCCATAGTCCAGAACTCGACTCTCGTGTCTCCTTTGCCTGTTATGGCCTCTTGTGGCGTCCGTTGAGTGTGAGCACCTAGCGAGCGACTATTTGCGCGGTCTAAACAGTATACAGCACGGACTTCTTCCCTATTCAGGAGCTCTGACAATATGTGACTGCCGAACCCGCCTCTTGACCCTGTGAGGAGGACGGTCAGGCGAACGTCGTCGACATTGCTGGACCAGTCTTCCAAGTACGAGAAACGACTTGCCGCAGTAGGACACGGGAAAGACCACTTCTTGATAATATCATCTAGCTGCTCTGCGTTACGTGTACTGTGTGAATCTCTTCGAGTGATTGCTTGATGCAGGGCGTCAATGGATGGACATTTGTAGACGATATTATGAGGTATCCTTGTGTTCCTAACGAGTTTCCAGAGTGGCGAAAGGTACGCGTTAAAATTCATTGCTGATAAGGAATCCATACCTGGGAAGAGATCAGTCAGCTGCTAAAGCACACGCAAGACTACCAACCGCAAGCGAAAAGGTCATCGTGGACAGCAACCTCCACTCCAAGTACATGGGCTGCAATTTCCTTGATGTACATTAAGACACCCTTGTCATCATCTTTCGAGGGTAGATCTATGAATGGATCCCCAGACTCTAGAGCCGCATACGCTTCTCGAATCTCTTTGGAGTAAAGAATGAGTGTTTCAGGGCGTCTGATAGTCCCTTTGTCCGTCAGGATAAAAGGTTTTCTCGGATTCGCGAGGACAGTGAGAACTCTGATGACGCGTGAGTGAGTTGGAATAATGGAATTCACGTGCCGAATGGTTGACCATAAGGATGCCGCAAAATCACTGTCATCCAATGCGGTAGCTTGAGGAAGGACAAGCAATCCATTCTGAAAGCGACCTTCGCCAAATACAATCACGCGTTCCACGAAGGGGTTCTCGAGTACGAGAGACTCTGCAGGATCAACATTAATTCCGGACAGTCGGAGAAGGTATTGAACGTTCTACCTAGCTGAACATTGTCGGTCTTCTCTCCATTGCTGAGAACAGTCTTCGGATAAAAGATATTGGCAGCCTGCGGTTTCTCACGAAGAAGCCTACACTAACCACGTTGCTCAAACGCCCAGCATGTTTCCAAAGTCCTGTGTAGTTATATTAATGGAGTAACTTCCATGGGAAGAACGGGGAAGAACCTTGTCTTGTTGGATGCTCCCGCCATAGGTCTCCAGGGCTGAATCCAATGGGACAATAATAATTGACGAGATCGGAAGACACGAAACGACCTGGCTGGATGACCTTGTCACATTTGATAGCTTTTTTCTTTCTTTTCAAATTACCTTAACAACTAGGCGCCATAAACCACTGGTGTTAGGTTCGTCCACCAGTTCTATTTCAGAAGGGTCGATGAATTGAACATAAGGCCAGTCGAGGGGATCATCAGAGCTGACATCCGCAATGGTTAGTTGTCCTGTCTCAGTGCTATATTCATAAGTCAGAAAGTAGGGTGAGAAGTGCTTATCAGACTGACCTTCCGAAGGCCGAGACGATCCTCACACCATGACTGGCTAGTCGATCACCAACATGCTCTCGCAGGGGTGCACCAGCGAACAAAACCATATATGCAGAAACTAGTGCTTGAATCGCTTTTTCTCCCATTAAGGAGATCTGTTCAAGTAGGGCTGGAGGAGTGACGCAGATTGCACCACTGAAGCGATTGAGAACTTGGCACAACAATTCTCCTGTAAAAGGTTGCATGGATTCAACTATGATTGGAATACAACCAGCACCAATAGGGAACTTGGTTAAGCAACTAAGCCCAACGGTCTGTTACATATGCGCATGAGTAAATCGATTAGAAGCCAATAAATAAGTTTACATGGAATATGGGCATAGGTGTACACACTGCACGGCCTGGAAACATTGTCAATCGTCTGGTTTGATCGCACCATTGTCGGTGAGTAACTGGAATCAATTTAGGGTGTCCTGTAATACCTTGAAGGTTGGATTAACTTGCGCAGAAGCTGATAACACAGACCTGTTGACCCTGACGTATGCAGGTTATACGCTATCGCATCTAACTCGGAGTCTCCCACTTGGATGATGGGTGGCTGCGCCAAAGTCGTCCAACTTGAATCGACAACACCTTGTAGAGGAATAATTTGCACATTCGGAACTTGACGTTGTACGACATCAACCAGGTTAGGAAGAGTGGAATCAACGAAAAGGCATCGAGAGCTGGAAGCGCGAATAAGATGTATGACACATTCGGTACTGTTTTTATCAGATATTAATGTCGGCTTGGAAGCATTAGACCTTATTTGTACGTAGAGACGATAGTTTAAATACACACAGTCCATCTGTTTATCAGAGCAGCAAGGAACCCCACAAAGAGATCATAGCCACTGCGCGCAAAGAAGCCGACATTGACTGCTTGCTCCCCACATTGCCTTTGGGAAAGCCCAGATTGCAAAAACCGCTTTGCAGTTGCATGAGCGTCCTGGATTATATCTGCCCTTGTTCGATGAGAAATGATGAGTGTCGAATCAGCATCAACCTTGACATTCCAACAAAAGGTAGAAGCTGGTTGATCACTGCAGAATTCAATCAACCTGTCCGGCAAGGTAGATGTCGCAGAATTCATTGTCTGAGAGGGAAAGTGCGGGTGCCTTGGCCGGAACACTTCTCCGAACGTCTGGTCGAGACTATCGATATAGACTCCAATGTAGTACGTTCTTGGGAAGGACTACTCTCGCCAACAGGAGCTGCTGGGGCACAAAGGCGCTGGATAGTACCTAATGTGATTAGGCTGATACATACTCCTAGATTCATGATCATGACTCAATCATGTGCAAGTCTGGTGACTTAGTAGTAGTATCAATCAGGGACTCCGTGCGGGAATATCCGCGGCGATGTTCGGAACGTTATGTAATCTACTCCACAGGTTTGTGAAACCAAGATAGATTTTTCCGGTGCACAATGCCCATTGGATGTCTATGCACGGCTATGCACTATCTTCTGATAGGCAGGCATCCGATCTGAGGAGATCGCTAGTCCTTATTTGGTGTGACAGGACAAACACCGCCGGGACTTGACACAAGGTTGGCGCTACGTGTTTCAGGCCCACCTTGAACGTGTATGGAGATCATGACTATACGGTATATGTATGCAATCCATCTTCCCCGGAGTGACTTGGACACCACGCTCTAGTAACTCGACTCACTCGAGGAGACCTGTAAACTGTCATGGTCGCCCAGACCCAATTGGCCAAGGCGGCATTTACCTCTCTGGATTTGGCTGCAGCATCATTCACACTTGTCGTGTATGATCATATTATCACGTTCGCGGACGAGGTACAGTACTGTAACCACCACAACTAATGGTGATCTACGTAATCTGCACTGATACTGTCATTCTAGGTAACGTTCTTTTGGTCTGGTCCATGGTCAACTTCGAGGATATTATACCTTAGTGTAACGCCTTCTATTAATTGTAGCCTTATTACCAGTGCTTAATTATGTGTTCGACAGATCCGATACTTGGCTCTGATACAAGTATTGTGAGTTTTCACTTCATCCCCTCAAACAGCATCAATAAACAAAATTTATTAGCTTTGTGTATTATGGTCCGTTCAGGATGAATGTTATGGTTCTGGCAACTAATAGTCAAATAGCGGATATCAACACTGCCGGACTCGATCAAGCTTCCGTGAGTACTTGTCGACTGCATGTATCATGGTGGGGGGCTTACGTGCATTGAAAGTTGTGAGCCACTTTACAGAACATAATATTGACAGAGCACTGACAGCTCACATAGCTTGAGCCAAGTTTTTATTTTGGTTTACGTCCTTGCATTCATTGTCATGTTGTTGTGCCAATGTCTGTGTTTCGCGCATCCGCTGATCTACGCTGAATTGCTGATTAGTATACAGGTGTCGTAACGTTGCGAGTATGGTATCTATTCCATCGGAATCGCTTCATTAGATGGCTGGCGGTCACTGTCTTCATCCTTTCCACGGCTGGAACCGTAATAATCGGCGGCATCCGTTTTAGCGAGGTCAAGATTGCCTACGAAATAAACGCCAATAACCTGTCACAGAGTCCTCCAACACTGTTCATTATCTACCTGCCATCCTTGATCGTCCATACGGTCATGTTCTTATTAACCATGTATCGCTTTCGCGTTAGTTCATTGCAGGGACACAATATTATCCACCGATTCTTAAAAGAGTAGGCCCCATCGACCATCATCTCTACCGAGCTAATAATTGATTAGAGGGATGTTCATGTATGCATTTGCGGCCGGTGCATATCTCGAATCTTCTCTCTGGGTAGACACTAAAGTGAATGACAGGAACCTTACTGTATGAAATTATCAGTCTTTCTTTGACTCAACCACAGGACATAACTGTAAGCGTAACAGTCATAGCTACATAGCACACTAAAACTTTGAAATCGATGCCAGGTCTACTATTCAGCCCTGGGGGGAGGGTAAGGTCGTGTCATTGACGGCGTTCAATGCGCTCAAGGGAAACATATATTTCACAGGATAGCAGTAGGAACCACAGTGGTCTCTGTCTGTCGCGCGATGCTGAGCATCCGCTCTTTGGCTGCAACTTACCATGTGGATCCATCATGGTTGCTCAGCCACGCAGAACTCAGCCGTGTCCAATGGAGAAGAGGAGTCACTGAAGGAGAAATCTACGTTGAGGTCAATGAGTTAGATGTGGTTCTCCCCACCACATCACTGACAGACGAAGGTGGTGTGCAAAAGCACACCTGACTTATGTATTTCGAAATGCTATCTCCTCAGTTAATACATATTTTTATTGGGCGGGACAGGGTGCCACAGAGTTAAACACAATGTGCTTTAAATGTGCACGAACTAATATACCTTGCGGGATCTTCGAGTGATGGCGTGTAGTGGACGGCTAAAGTTGGAAGAACAGGAGCGAACGTACTACGTTAACCTGTGATTCCACTGCCAACATGGACAATGATGTGGAAATGCAGTGAACGTGATTCATAATTATTTGGGTCATTGGTCAATGGTGCTAAGACTGATTGAGCATCACATGGATATCGAAACTTGAAAGCTGATGCCCGGAGCTTGTTTCAAGTTAACGCTCTTCTCAGGAGACCTAAAGATAAGGCGGGAAAACGGACTCACATGAGCTGACACAAAGGGGAACGAACCGATTCGGAAGCCTTGCTATCAATTATTAGGTCAATAGAAAAAACTCGATCCTACTATAGAGCAGTAGGCATAGGCATTTCCTTCCACCGTAGTCTTATGTGACTTCTCCGACAGCGTGCACGCGGAAGAGATACAGCCTGTGTGCAAGTAGCTGCAGATTCCAGAAGGAACGGGCTGTCTTCCTTCTAGTATCAGGCTTACGGCAAAACATGGTGCCAGTGAGGCCACGTGAAACAAGTGATGTACACATAACGTTAGCACAATATAGAATTTCAAGTAGTCATGCAAGGTTTCGCGACTTTTTGTATCATCATGTATTCCTCTCTGTTCAAGTTGTGGGATACATCACGGGCCGATTGGAAACTTTTACTCCCCAGATCTCTGTTTTGAGGATCTGTTACAGCCGCTATACTAATATATCAATCTTCTTGAAGCTCTGCGCGCAAGATCACTATCGCATCAACCGACAAGTTTACCCCTAATGGTAAGTCACATAAGTTATAAAAGCCTATACTTAATAGAACGCGAATTATTACTTCTAGCGGCTGGCCGTAATGAAAACCAGCGCGTTAGCAAAAACTCATGCATTATTTGGCTTTCTCCTGACATTATTTTGGTTTGTTAAGTCTGACATAAAAACCACGTTGATTCCAATTGTAGGTGATCCCGCCTGTGGTGTTTAAAGTGACTGATCCATTCACTGGTTTCAGACGATATTATCTCTTACTTCAGCTCCCCTTTGCACCACGGGTCGCATTTTCCCTGTGGTTTGGTGGATATTTCTGCACCTTCTCCAGTTCGACACGTCAAATCAAATACTGGATGTCAAAGAAGACATACAAAATAAGCCCCTCCGCCCTTTGCCAGCCGGTCGAATCTCGCTGAGAAATGCAACCATTCTTCGATGGAGCCTAGTCCCCATTTGCTGGATCTCATCTGTCTTACATGGTGGCACCGTGCTATTTTCTAGCGTGCTTCTTGTGTTATTTACAATCATATACAATGAACTGCAAGCATCCCGTCACTGGACCTCAAAAAATCTCGTGACTGCCATGGGATTCACTACGTTTGAAGTCGGCGGAACGTTGATCGCGGGTGCGTATTTTTTTTCACAGTCAACGGCAGTTGGTTGATATTCGGTGAAGGTTGTAATGCATCACATATGGACACAGTGGGGCGTCTGTCTGTCGCAATAAGCACAGCAGTATTTGCTACCACTATACACGCACAAGATTTCAAAGATGAGACAGGAGACAGGCTGATCGGCAGAATGACCTTACCAGTTGTGTCACCACAAGTGGGCCGTGCCTCAATTTTGCCACTCCTTGTGATGTGGTCTATCGCTCTCAGTTTCGTGTGGCGGTTGACTTGGGCTGGCACTATTCTTTTCGTCTGCTTTGCTCTGTTCGTCGGTCTGCGATTCTTGTTGCTGAGGGGCATGAAAGCTGATCAAACGTCGTTCCTTCTGTATAATGTCAGTCGTACCCTAGCAGAATCCATACATTGTCTGTGCGCTAAAACCTTGTTCAGATGTGGTTGTCAGTAGTCCATTTACTTCCAGGCTATTGGCGATATATCGGAGGCTCCAATAACGACATGATATCCCCTTCAGTGGCATAGACAAATTATCATCATTAAGACCCCAATAGAAGGAAGACAGTCTTGAGAATGCCGTATCAGCCTCTGTCAAATTCTGTTTTTCCTGTCTTTTTTTCCACCTAGTATTTGCGCTCGGAAAGGCCGCTCTGGCACTCCAAACATGCTGGCGTCTGTCCTTACCCATTCAACCTTGTTTGCATCTACAATGCGATGAGCGCTCAGAGGTTGTTTGAGGGGATGGGTCATGTGAATTAGACGGACTACGACTGTAACTCCAAAGCAGAACGACACCCCCTAAGGGTTCTGACGGCCAAGTGGCGGCCATAAACTCCGGCGCGAGCCAGTCTGGCCTTTTCAGATGAGAACACTCCGGAGTCCGGAACCAGAAGCAGGGTTCTAGGACGCCTTCCAGATCTGTAAGTGGCAAAGCCATCATATGTTTACGAAGGTCGGGTAAACAAGGTTCCTGCCGACGACTCATCACGAGGTTGGGCCCTACCCTGTGGTTCATACATCATTACATGTTCATACATAATACTCTACTAATATGTAATATCATGATCGCCGACCTGGGATTCCCAGGTCCAACATGTACTAATATTCAGTGCTTCCTTGATTACAATGTCGACCTCCTGCTAACATGTATTTCTTGCTGATAGGTTTTGCGTGCTTGGCCAGTGCATCAAGCGTGTACTATTTGATTAGCAAAAGACTTGCGCAATGCGAGCCTAAGAGCACGCAACAGTCACCGTTACCTCCTGGCCCTAAACGAAAGCCGCTTATAGGAAACCTTTTTGACATTCCGTTAGTTGACACAGCAAAGGTGTTCGCAGAATGGAGAAGCTTGTTCGGTAAGAAGTCCAAACATTCATGTATCTTCCTCCAAGTGTTCATCCTTATTATACTAGGCGATATCATCTACCTCGAGGCATTGCACCAGCGGATCTTAGTGTTGGGCTCTTTTGAAGCTGCGAATGAACTTCTAGCCAAGAAGTCCACGATATATTCTGATCGTCCGGGACTCGTAATGCTGGGAGAACTCATGGGCCTTGATCAGGTACTAGACATCTGGACACTCGCGCCAGTTTCTTGACTGACAGTAGTGACATACCTAGAGCTTTCCTCTACTTGGATATTGCGCTGGGTGGAAACACCAGAGGAAGCTCGCTCATTTGGCTTTGAATTCTGACGCAATCAAGGGATATACTGCCTTGCAAGAAGAGGCTGTCGGATTGTTCCTAGACAGCCTTGTTGATAACCCGAGAGACTTCGCATCACAACTTCGACTGTAAGTGGTGCATGTCATCACAGGACTTTTTCGTTAACGAAGGGTCATTCCAGGGCTTCAGGCCGCATTCTATTGTCTATGACATATGGCATCCCGATAAAAAGCCCAGAGTCGACAAATGTTGCGTGTTTCACTTCATCGTAGTTTCCTTTCTTACGTCCATGTAGTTTATTGCTGAATTGGAGATTATGATGGAGACCATAGGGAGAGGAATGATGCCAGGAGCATACCTCGTCGATATGTTGCCGTGGCGTCCGTAAATCACAATTTCCGTCCTCAGAAGAAGTGCTGATCCGCATGGTTCCAGTTAAGCGCATCCCTTCCTGGGTTCCTTTCAATAACATCAATTCCATCGCTACAGAAGGCCGCACCCGCCTTTTACGTGTTGTGGGACTCCCTTTTGAATATGTTAGGCAACAAGTCTCGACGGGTTCGGCAAGCACGTCTTTCACTGCTACTTGCCTTGAGCTAGAAGGCGCTGCGGAGATGGAACATCACATACGGTGGTCTGCTGGTGCGATGTACGGGGGTAGGTTGAAATATACTCTGCTCTGATTTGAAATTGAATCTCATTAGCTGGCGGTGAAACGGTAAGGTTTTCAATACATTGATCAGACAGTCGTGTGGACTACCCCGAGATGCAGACCATGGGCACAATTTTATCGTTCATTCTCGCAATGGCCTTGTATCCTGATGTCCAGAAGAAGATAAGGATGGAACTCGATCGCATTGTTGGTCACAGTGAACTCCCGACATTGGATGATCGCTCTCGTTTACCTTATGTGAATGCTGTCATTAAAGAAATATTGCGATGGAATCCGGTGGTTCCTCTCTGTCTCCCTCATTATACAAGCGACGAAGACATACACCAGGGTGAGAGCCAATCCTTTGAATCGGTGACATCTGTCGATTGAACCCTTCAAGGATTCCGCGTACCTAAGGGTACTACCGTTCTTCCAAATATCTGGTCCGTTCACCCAATCATGTATTTTCTGCAATGAATTATTTTCTTCTAGGGCTATGTCTAGGGACAACATTAGCGGAATTGCTCCCGAGGAATTTGCGCCAGAACGTTTTCTTGACACTTGCGTCGAAAACACGGCATTAGACCCATATTCATACGCTTTTGGATTTGGCAAGAGGTGTGCAGTCGTGTGTAACGATATGAAATCTTCTGACGCCAACCAAACTTCAGGATATGTCCCGGCAGGTTTTTTGCGGATAATAGTATATTTTTATTCGTGACTGGCCTCATCGCCTCCTTTGTCATATCTCCAGCTCGACCGGGTGAAAGGCACACCCTTTTGAAGACGCCTTTCAGACAGGGTTTAATGAGGTCGGTATCAAATCAGGAGTTATCTGAACCCATACTCATGACGCTTAAGGTTCCCCGAATCGTTTCAAGTTTGCATACTTTCCCGGTCCAAACAGGTTGCAGCAGAACTCAAAGAAAGAGCTAGAGACAAAAGCGGATGACTGCAAGTTATAGTAGGATACAGATATATGTACATATTTATGCAACCTCCCACCCCACCAAGGACCCTGATTCATACGAGTGATACCATAGAAGCATGACTGCACAACCGATACTAGCTGTATTACTATTCCTCGTGGCGGGCCTTGATGATGTCCGCCGCTAAGATCGCGAAGCCTTGATGAGAGCGGATAGCTACAGGGAGGATTGGGTCATACCTTGCTCTGCTAGTGCATATACCACAGCTGGAAGGATGACGCAAATGTCAGGAGGTGTAGTTAAGCAAAGAGCAGTGAATTCACATTGAGTGTGGCTGCCAACGTGCAGCGGAACGACCGACAAGTCAGCGACTCTGATATTGTTGGTACCCCATACCTATAGGTCTAAATTAAACAGTGCATATGGATGCGCTTTAGTACTACCTTGAGTTGTGGATCGACGACGCCATTCAAATGCTTCGGAAGCATGGAACATGAGCCGGCGGTATCTGATATGTAGTGATTTAGCCCTAAGGGTATAGGCAGACATGGGGGGAAAGGAGAACTTACGGAAGGTCGTGTTGACATTGTTGCGTATCCATTCTAAATCCAAGTGAGCAACTTCACTTGAGGAATCAAGTTAAGACAGAACCTGCGATGTCGTTATCATCTTTACATTCCGGTCCAGGATGGATCTCTGTAATCCAGTATGAGTCTGCTTCAGGAGATACGACAACAACACCTACCTCTCAGTCGATCCTCTCCCTCTCCTTTCAATGGAGGGGTCTGAGCCAACCTCCTACAAAACTTGACTAATTCAACCATCGTGTCTAGATCTTAAGATCGACAGCGTGAATCGGACTAGAACTCAGAATACAAGCGAAACTTACCGAATGGATTCTCAAAAACATGTGGGTCAATCGCAAGTGCATCTTTGGATTTAACGTGCTATAGAACGCATTGGCAAAGAACACACGGTTAGAATCCTCTTCTTACAATGGTTCCACGGGAAAGCGGGCAGTTAGTGGCGAAACAGAGCGAAACGTGCTTCTTCGAGGCGTCCCACCCTTGCGCAGGTGCTGTGAAGCAAACCTTAAAATCCGCCCAAGTCTGCGCGAACGTCAGTACATACGCTTTGCCGCCCCTGGAGCCAGGATGATTTCGAGACTAGGAACCCTTTCCAGAAGATGCTCTGCCTGTATCTTGTACTGCGCGGCAAGTCCTATATCCTTCTGCTCACTTTGCAGGGCTTCGATAACTTCTGCATTGAGTTTGGGAGAAATATCAGCTAAGGAAACAAATGCGATATCAACGGTGTTCAGGTTTAAAGCGCCCTTGCCAGATGCACTTATCATGTTCCGGTCAATCATCACTTCAATTTGACTGTTGTTGATCAGACTTACTGCAGCTCTTTATTCAATCCAGGATTTGTGGCAAGGGTGTCGAATGTATGGACTTCCCGCCCGCCCACGAAATGGTCGGTCAATTCTGTATTCCAATCCGATACAGTGGTCATATACAAGGTCAGTACTCTACTACTCACCGAAAGTCAGTCCAGTGTATAGATGTTCCTGGACATTCATTCCAACACCAGGGAGATCAAGTTTGACCTCGATCCCCGCACGTTCAAGAACAGCTGGATCACCAATGCCAGACAATTCAAGTATCTATGCAGAAATTCATTCATTGCAGAGCCAACTGAAAAAGAGGTTTCACACCTGTGGAGAGATGATTGTACTGGCGGGATTTTCAGATGAAGCAATGGGATCAATTCTCTGATATTAAAGAACTTACCCGGCAGTCAGGCACACTTCCCCATCAGTAATTGCCGTGTAGTCATTGCCACTTGTGACGAATTTGACACCAGTAGCAGTGAGCAGTCCGTTTACACTCGTTGTAATAATCTCTATTACACGGGCATCGACGAGAACCTTCAAGTTGGTACGCCCGGCGATTGGCTGATAATACATCTGACCGATTGTGATGGATCAATGACGACTGAGAAGATAATATTGTGGTACCTACATTGGTGGCATATGCTCGATGGTGTGTTGATGGGTCCAAAGTAGACAGAGAAGGAGATGTTCCGTAGGGCTGAGTGAATATCAGTGAAGAAAACCTTGAGTCAACAAAACCGGTTTACCTTTCCCGAGGACTGAAGCGAAGCTATTTTAAACAATGCGACATCGACATGGCTTAGCACTTACTGAGTCTTGGATATTCGGAATATTGTGGGCCTCCATTGCCTGGCGGACAGTTTCAGATCGAATGTGCTTTGTTAAGTCCATAACGCACCTTCCTAAAATCTTCCTCGAGATTTGAGATAACTGGCGGAAAGGACGTGACAACGGCGCCTGAAACGAGATGAGCAGGACATCACCAACAGGGGCATGACGGACCATCCTTCCCGTGAAGTTTTGCATCATACGTCAAAACATCCGTGTGATGGTTGGGCTCCACAAACCTTTGGCAGGAGTTAGTCAGGTATCCCGAGTTCAGCAGAGTCCTTCACCTCTCAGATTTCTTGGAATATATCTGAAAATTTTCCCAAGTCCAGCCATCGTTGCCGAGTGCACTCCAAGCTATAGGAGTATCAAACAATGCTGTCAACGGAAGGGAAAGAAAGTTAACCTTCGATGTGCTGACGTGCTGGCTTATTCCATAGCAAATTATTAATCGCTGAACTGCCTCCAAGTCCCTTTCCCCTATGAGCAAATAGCCACAAGGCGTCAATCATGAGGAAGGATACATCAGAGATAAAATGATTGACCTAGGCCATGTAAATATTCTGTCATTAACGTGATGTTGTGTTTCCTTTGTGTTGTGCATTAGCTGTGATTCCGGCATTGAGTCATAGATAACTTACAGTTTTAAAACCCCAGTCGTATTCACTCTTGCCCAAATATAACCAACGTTGTTGAGGTACAACTAGACTCCATGTGAGCTACAATTAGTCAGAATTCTGAGAGACTGACGGAGAATTTCATCTTCGAGATGAGCACCACCTGCCTCCAACACAAGCACCGAAGTCGATAGGTTTTCCGACAAACGGTTCGCTAAAACAAGGCCGGCGGTCTAGAGACCATCAGTCAACTCATTCAAGTAACAACAATGTTGCCGCTTACTCCACCACCTGGAAACATGGTCAGTGACGTCCTAGGATAGTAACTTCAATGTTGAGCGCACCAATGATGATATAGTCGAAGGCTTGTCCACTAACTTCATCGACGGATGCCAACATTATTGAGCAGCTACTAGTAAGTCAGATACTGACCACCTGAGAGACCCTACGCCATTCTTATATTAGGCGCTCCTAACTCCTGAGAGCTGAACGGGATACCAGTTTAGCATGAATCCGCGTCAGAATGTAGATTATTCGAAGAACCGTTGATCTCCGTGGCGTGAGACCTGATTTGGGAGTCCGGGTCACGTTCAAGATTACATCCGACTCGGAATCTCGGGTGATGACCGAGACTGGTGACGTGTTGATGAATTCTGTATATAACCTTTATCATGGTGATGATCCAGTCTAGCCTATAATATTTCATTGATTGATACGTCTAGAATCGGGGCACACAGCAACAAGAGAGACGTCAAGGTTAGATTCGGATTCAAGGTTCAGGATCCGAGTCATCAGTTCAAGTTGATCATCATGAGAAGTTCCGTACATGCGTGCAAACTCCTACCTGCCGGCGATTCGGACAATAAAACATAGATTTTAGGATCAAAGATCGAACATCATGATGTTCACACTAAGCCAGTTCTGTGCGTGTTCTTTCACTCTGGCTCTGGCAAGTTGGGCCTTTGCGAGATCACGACGGTTGCCTCTTCCTCCAGGTGGGTACCCTTCTGAAGTTGCTGGTTGAACACTGATATTCAGGTTATGCAGGACCGCAAAGTTCATTTTGGTTCGGAAATGAGAAGGAACTGCCTTGGGATCAGCCATGGAAGGAGTATGCTTTCTGGTCAAAAACATTCGGTATGAGCATGATTTCTTTCTCCCTGTCGCGTGCGATCTCATCATTCCTCAGGTCCCTTAGTGTACCTTTATGCCTTTGGTCGGGACATCTTGATTGTCAACGAAGCTAGCGTAGCTACGGACCTGTTGGAGAATAAGGCTGTGCTTTATGCCCGCCGTCCAACTTGGTCAATGGTCGCCCTCACGGGGCGGCAAGAAAATATCGCCTTTATGGATTATAATGACAGACAGAGGAAGGCCCGGGCTCTTCTTCAAGGCACTCTAAATCCAAAGGCGCAAAAACAGTGGGGACCAGTCCTTGAAGAAGAGACCATGAACTTAATACTGCAGATTGTACAATCCCCGGAATCATTCAAGCAGCACATCCGAAGGTGCGAATCCTATTGAACATCGTAGTCATGTATTAGCGTCTTAACCAACGACAAGGTATCTCGGCACTTTTATCACGCGATTCACATATGGAACAACAAAAGTAGAGGATTCCGTACTCAAATTGGGAGACGAAATCTCTATGCACACCCAACAAGCTTTGCGACCTGGTCGCTGGGTTGCTGATACTGCGCCTCTAGGTAATAGCTTGATTTTCTCAATTAAACACGGTCTTACTGGACGTTACAGTATTATATTTACCCGATTGGTTCCCTGGCATGGGTTTCAAACGATGGGCGAGAGATGCCAGGACAAAGTTTCGCGAGTATACAGTACGGCCTTTTCGACGGGCACGTGATTCCGTCGTACGTTTATCCTAAACATTTATATCCGGAATATCTTAACAAATACAACACACAGCTTGATGGTGCTGAAACCCAGGGCATGGTGCCGGACACTCTCAGAGACATAATCGCAGGGACGTCAAAATATAAGGAGGAAGAGCTCGTCTCTGCAGCATCCAGTATCTACACAGGTATGTAATCTTGTCGAAAAGTATACCAATAATCACTCATACTACATCTAGCGGCTGTAGAGACAGTATGTTATTTTGTTCCCACCTAACACTAACATTTTTGAACTTTGTGCAGACATATGCAATGCTTATGAACTTCTTGTTGTTGATAATGACGCACAAGGATGTTCAAGCAAAGGCTTACCAAGAAATTACAAGTGTCACTGAGTCCACCAGGCAACCCAGACTGTCTGACATGACTGCGATGCCGTACATCGATGCGATAATACGGGAAGTTCATCGCTTTAATCCCGTGACACCTGTGATTCCAAGGTCACCCGTCCGAACCGATTCGTACAAGGGCTACCGCATTCCTCAAGATACTTGGGTGATGTTCAATATATGGTATGTTACCTACTAGACTCGATGGGAATCAATAGCGTAATTCTTGATTCAGGGCAATGACGCACGACACGAACATCTACAAAGATCCTCACCTATTCATACCCGAGCGTCATTTACCTTTGGAGCACAAGGACAGCGCAAAGGACCCCCGGGATTTCACCTTTGGCTTTGGAAAAAGGTACGTCAACGGGAAACATTACTTTACAACTGCTAAGCAGACGTCAAGAATATGCCCTGGCTTAAACCTTGCCAATGCACAGATCTTCTTATTCGTCACCCAACTGTTGGCTACCTTCGAAATTAGACCCCCCTTGACAGCTGACGGCAACGAAGAAGAAGTAGTCATCAACTATTCATCAACCTTCGTCAGGTCCGCAACTGCTTTATCTAGTCGTCCTACGGTTTACCGATAATAACCTTACAGCCTTCCAATGCCTTTCAAGTGTCGCCTTATATTGCGCAAGGAAAGTCCAATTGTACCTTGAACTTTTTTTGCACATGCAAATGTAGATGCGAGACCATGTACTTGGTTGTATGTGTTTCTTTGTGCACGACTGAAATAATGTTCATGTCACTG
>PVXU01011380.1:5830-17404 GCA_002994865.1 Rhizopogon parksii | reverse complement strand
CTCATCAACACCAGAAACATCGATATGAGGGTTGTAGAGCTGAGAGTCGGGAGCGACCTTGCCATTTTCAAGATGGATAGCATCACTCTTCTCCGAAAGACTGTGCGAGGATGAAGGCAAAGACGGCAAGTTCGGAGACGTCATGGATATTCAATCTGGGGGGTATAAGGAAACAGACCTTCAGTGACTGGACTGCACAAAGTTCCGGGCTAAATACCTGCATGGCCCCTCCGCGTGACCTACATACAGGCGCCAAATGAGTGCCTGTACGTGCGACTATCTCCCCCGTAACGGTGGCGTTGCATTCTTGCCGAGTCACGAGATAGAACTAGGAACTGGTTGATTGGCCTGCAAGCTCCTACCAATCTCAATCCGTGGACGACATCACTGTAAGCTCCACAACAGTGTTCGCACGCGTCGGTGTGAGATGAGCTTGCTAAACTGGACTACTTGTCTTGTTCCTGGAGCTCGATGCTCCCAAGGCCAATCCAAGGTTACGGGATGTGTGGGGGAACTTCACGGGCAACTGGGGAAGCTTCAGAATCGATTGTGGCTGTGAAGCTTCGAATCTCTTAGACGCCCATCGACTTCTGCACTTCGGCTGCGTTCATAGCTATAGATACACGTCCATTGACTTGCACATATTTCGACACTCGGTGTGCACTGTGAAAATCTCAAGTGCTCAGTGCCTTTCAAACCAAATACGAAGACGGCGACAAAATGATCTCTCGAGTCGCTTGCAACACGGCTATAAGCCATCGAGCTGTCCAGGTGGATGAGTTGCGCAAGGAATTTCAAATTCAAACCGGGATCTAATTTTTTCTGCCTATGATACAAGACTCAATACTAGCTAGTACCAGTCAATACCGCTTATACGATACCGCCCAACTACTGGGGACCGGAGTCTGCCTTGCGCTGACATAGCAAAGTGTAAGCTCCAGAGTGTTCCTGGTGCCTCTGTGACTTCGTATATTGATCCCAGAAGATTAATCTTGGATCAGTGTCAACTTGAATTTCCAAAAAAGGAAGGTCAGTTAAATCGAGCATGAGGAGGAGTAAAGACTCAAGAGGGTTTCCTTCGAGTTGGGAAGCCTCGTTATAGACTGGCGCGTTGACTTGCGGTCTTTCAGAAATACACATACTTTTTTTTTCGCTCCATCATGGTCTCATTTTTTCTTCTTCTAACGGGCACTTAAAACACGTAGAGAAACCTTGCAGAAAACAACCGGCGAGGATAAGAACAAAGAACATCACGGCTGCTATTACATAGCTACCGCAGCACTGCTCCGTCTTTCTATTTGCTTCGGATCATCCACTTGAAACAACGGAACACACACGCGTGTCCATAATCGAGACCACCATTGAAATATGATGTAGTATGACTCTCACGTCGTTTTTAGTGGCGCTGCCGTGAGTATCGCTTGCTCGCTCTCAATGTATAGTCTTGCTGGTCGGGGCGTTTGGCATTTGACATGACTACCGGTGGTGGTGGGGTATTATTTTGAGTCACGCCCTGCTCCACGTTTAGCCAGTATATGAGCCACTATGCCAACTGCCAGGACCTTGGGTTACATTATCCGCTATTGACAATTTGACAGCGGCGAAATAAACTCAAGGGGAATGACGTAAGTAAGACGATGAAGGGAATAAAAAGGTTGTCATTCCAATCAAGATAAATCGCACATACAAGCCCATATCAAACACCCGAGCTTTCCGGTCAACCTGGGCCTGCAAAGCGAAACTAACGAGGGAAAGAGCAGAGATTAGCAATCGCAACACTGCTCCATCATTCCAAGTTGTTGTTCCAGTTGCAACGGAACATGGGCGCGCGTCCATGATTAAAGCCACGATTGAAATATGACATGACTCTCACAGTCCTGGCCTTTGGCGTCGGCTCGGCGTATAACCAGTATGCCAACTGCCAGGTGGCTTGGATTTATCAGGTATTATTGACAACGGCGAAATAAGGAGAGGTAAGTAAGAGTCGGGTAAGACGATGAAGGAAAGATAAGTGGTGTCATTCCAAACAAGATAAATTGCACATGCAAGCCCATATCAAACGCCCGAGCTCTTTACGTCAATCCGGATTAGCTCAGGCCAGGCATCTCGTTCTGGTATTGAAGTTTGAGACCCGTATCATCTCACCGGACTTGGGATACAAGCTCGCACGTCCAATACACGCGGCGAATGTTCCCCGTGGGTAAGAAATTAAATCAGATCCAACCGCAACTATTTGATACCCGGGGTCGAGGCACTTCATGATCCCCCAGACATATCCAAGAGTCCCTCTATACTCTTGCCCAAATCCCCACCATTAGCCTCCAATACCCACTCGCGTACCTCTGGGTCGACTCCTGGGAAAATCTGTGCCAGGGTCGCACGAGTTGCAGCGCTCGCATGTGCATGCGCACGATCAATCTCTGCTTGGACAGCAGTCAAGTCGAGCGAGGGAGTGGGCGTACGGGATATCTGTTGGCCTACAGAGAGTGGCTGGAGGTGCTGTGGGATGGCATTAGGGGGAGGCAGTGGTTGGGAAAGCCCAGATACAAGTGCCTGGTTTGCATATGGTCCTCCAGGGGCATCGGGCGCGTACGGTGCCCCCGTGGACATGGGTGGAGTGGGGACAGGGGACGGACGTCGAACACGGGGCTTGTAAGGCGTCTGCAAGGGTGCCTGAAGTCCTTCACTACCTGCAGGTGTATGGGAAGCACCAGCACCACTAGCGAACTGAGCGACTTGGTCAGGATGTGACCAGTGCTTGTCCCTCTGTACCAGCTCAAAGGGCTCTAGAGCCTCGCTGAATATACGACTGATGGCACCGAGAGGCTTGGATACTGCATCCCCAGTTTTCTGCAATAACTTCCGGGCATCCTCGCCAATCGTGATATTCTGGGCTGCTGATGGGACAGCAAGGGCGAGGGGTTGTGCAGACTCTTCTCCCGCGTGTGGAGATAAAGGCGGAGGATTAATCGGAATTTCTTCGCCTTGAGAAGCGACTGGAGAAGAAGGAAGTGACGGAGGAAGTGTTTGGATTGCTGCTTCTACATTTCTGTTGACGGAGTGAGTATGAGTCACGGACCGAAACCAGATTACAGACCTTTCAAACTCTTCCTGTGATATATTTGAGAGTGAGGTATGATCCATGTTTTCAATGAATTGCACAGCGCCCATCTGAGAAAGCATTAGCACGCGTCATTGATAAAACAGTCATAGACTGACGAGACTTGAGAGATAGTAGCCTGCCTCACTCTGCAACTTTGCAGGATTACGAAAACGATTAATAAACCTTAAGGGGATTGTCTAAGTTTCGATGGGCTCGCCTGGTGAAATGTACCTACTCGACATTCGAAAGCAAATGTTCAGGGTTTGCTTTCAAGACAACATAAATCAAGATCGGCACGAAAGAGTCTGCACCTTCGTCCTTGCGTAAATGTCGTATTAAACCTGGATACCCGAAATTGTGAGCATGCTGCCGAGATGGAGAGCGAAAAGGCACCGACCAAAGATGATCTTGCAGCTGTTCAAAATACAGATGAGTTTGTCCCGTGGAGCTTTGTAATGATTCACTTTGCAAAGTTCTGCCATTTCCACCTTCAGAATATAACGAAGTTGCAAGGGGAAGAACGCAACTTACCCTGTTGAGCAAAGTCCAAAAACCCAGTGATTCCATTGCCACTACTGTCATCGGATTCGAGCTCAGGTATATCAAGATGTCGCGGTCGTAGCCAGCCAAACAGTGCAATCCGTTGAGACAACACACGATCTCGTTCGAGGTCATCTGTCGTGACGGGGCGGGGTGGAATAAGGAGAGGAAGACAGGGCGTGTAGGTGTATTCATAAAGCCGATTCATCACCAGTTTCTCCATTCCTTCCATTGCGTTGTCAAATTCTTCGTCTGTCGCATATCTCCAGATTTCTGATTCCCGCATTTTCGTGGCAATGAACTGATAAAATTTATTATCTTAGTTGCGATACAGTCGAAGGCAGCGTACGCTGAGGAAATCATTGATTATCTTGATCTGATCACTGACGGTGAATGTCCGCTTAGTGAAGTTGCTGAGAAACCTGCAGAGTGAAGGAGGGTGGCATGAGCTTATAATGCGTGAAGGAGGTCATCAGACGCACGATCGCACGTATTTACCAAGAGGTTCCGCACTCCTAGACTTCATCTGGTCTAGGAACTTCTGAAAATTGAAAGAAGGATCCTTGTCCTTGTGTGGAGATTCTGCACCAGACGGTGAGGTAGTAGCTGGAGATACGGACCGCGTGTCTGGAGCACTTTGGCTCTTCATGATTGCGTCGTCGGATGGAAGAGAGAGCTGCTTGGAAAGAGGGGATGGCGCGGCAGACTGAGATTGTTGTTGTGCAAAGGACGATACTGTTACAGACGAAGGAGTGGCAATGGGTTTCGCGGCGTCCATTGACAGGGGCCGAGGACGCGCCCTATTCATGCTAGGGATGGTGAAGGTGCGAGCGATTGCAGCGAGTGATGGGAATGATGAAGGAGATGATGATGAGGGCTGCGGAGATGGTGAGCCAGACCTGGAGGGAGCCACATCACGTTCACGTTGAACATCCTTCGAACCAGAGCTGGAGTGCGGTCGACTGCTAGGGCGGGATGGAATTCGAGGTGGTGGATGTCCTTCTGAGTTGGCCCATGCTTGTCGCGCGTTCAACTCGTCTTCATTTGTAAGAGGATCGAATTGATTCAAAACATCCTTGCTAGGATGCACTTCGGTGTCGTCAGCGTCGTCGTCCCTTGGTGCATTGAAGATGGATGGTGTAGCGGCGGTAATTGCTGCTGGATCTGGGGTTTGGGCGGGCTTGAACTCTAGCTTGAACTGCTCCTCTGACCATGGATTCCGAGATTCAATGGTGGATGGGATAACGGGAGTCTGTAAGCCAGGCGGAGGGCGTGAATCAAGAGATATGTGAAGGGAATCAAAATCGGAGGGTAATGTTAAGTTTTCATGGACACCGTCCATGTCGTGAGTCTCTTGAGATTATTATAATACTGGCTTGCCAGTAACGTACGAAGTCGAAGTTAAAGGTAGGAAAGTACTAGTACAGATATCTACGTACTCGGTACCACCACCACGATATCCATAAATGTCCATGTACAGCCGCAGTTCACGAGAGTACTCGTATCAAGCGAGTTTCTCCAGAGTCCACCCAGTGGTGAGTCCGCACTTAATCAAAACCGACACAGGTAGCAGGAGCAGTAGATCCACGGGTTAGGAATTTTTTCTAGTCTTTCCCAGCGAAAGAAGACGGTCGTTCCTTAGGGATCTATGCTATCCCTTGTGGTTTTGCCCAATCATCTCCTTCCGCCTGGCGGTCATCATCAAGTGCACTCTGTAAGCTGCCGCTTTGATCATGAGCTGAGGTTGGTTTCAACTTGTTGAAATAAAAGAACTTGCAGATATTAGTCACCTCCTTACGGAATATTCGAAGCCAGCGACCGCCCTCAACTTGTGTGTAGTGTACGCATGTGGTTCCTGCAAACCCCATTTTGCGAATTTTTACCGGGTACACGGAGCCTCGGACCCCCTGAAGCCTTGATCACACCGCTACGTAGCTGCGGACGTTTGCTTTGCGATTCTTGGTGAGTAAATTAGCGATGACCTCACCATTTTTAATCCACGTCACTTCAGTGCATCATGATTAACGTCATTCATTCGGCCCCCAGAGAAAAATGCCTCAGTGCAGGCCAATGATAATGTATATGATACGTCGTGCTACATGCTAACATCGTCGTGCCACATCATGCATCAGCGGTCACGTATGTAGATGATGATCTCATCACATGCGACACCGGCCTTGACTTTTGTTCGTAGTTAACGCATCGGTGGTTTTTCTCGCCCAGCCTTTGACGTTTCTCCTTCTCCGCCAACGGTTCAACTCGGTCGTTAACTCCGCTGATGGCTGATCATTTAGTGTACTGTGTCTGTGACTATCTATGTACATGATACGGCGGTACATACAAGTGGAAGTTATAGGTCACCGGGTTAGCAAAAGATGACGGAGAGTTTGTAGAGACGACTAGAAACGGCAATTCCTTCCTAATTAGGGGTTCTTACCTCTTCCTCAAAGCTTCAGATAAATATTTTTTGAAAGTGCCGATACGGGTTGCCAGCTGAGATTTGAAACTCGATACATACCCATATGTCTGAGTTGCGATCTGCGACATCTTTTTTTGGTTGTTGTTAATTGCTCAAGTTTGAGATGACGGTTTGAATCGGTGACAGCAAGCAGAAGATGAGCCAGCCAGGCTGCCAAGTGCTATATGATCAATAGACCCTGCAGGCACCCAGACACGTCCTAAGTGTGATAAGCATGATATGGTTCTGTTATCGCGAGTCAATATTGAGGCAGAACTGCCATTGAATATTGACGACTTATGAGCCTCGTGATCGGGTCGGGAACGAACAAATGGGGTAGCCAAAACAATTGTACCAGTGATGTAAAGTGTATGGTGACTTGGTACAATATTTAATAATACCTGTCATAATTTAGCCACGATCGTCGTGATCGATTATAGCGGATTCATCGCTATCCATCGTGGTCGACAAGTCGACACTTGATAAATATTTATTCTTTTGGACATGGAATGATCTGGGGATGAAGGAATTGTTGCTGTGGTCCTGTGAGAAGTACATACGCCACGTGGAACAGCTGCGCGGGTAAGAGCCAGTGCTGATGAGCCTACCGACGCTCTAAACGGACCTTTGTTCGTTGCGTGATGCAAATATAGATTTTAGCTCTGAGCCATGACGTTGAGGCCCTTTGTCCAACCGCACATGCTGGACAAAGGGCTTCAACATCCGGATCACGAGTTGGGGGAGATAGCTTGCTGTATATTTCCCTGTTGTATGTACGTAGAGCCAAGTGGGTATGGGAGAATGGTGCCTGGACCAGTTGTGGAGAAGATATCATGAGAAAAAGCGGCGTGGCAGGGTGTGGTCATTGACGAGTCCGAGCCCTGAGCCCTGAGCGCACGGTGCATCTTTCAGCCAGGCTGAGTAGTAAATGATTTGGTCCTTCACCCAGCCGCTACATACATGTGTAGTACTAGTAGGTAGTTGGCAATCGGATTGATCCGATGTTGACAAGAAAAGTTAAAGTCCAAGATGGTAGCGTCGATAAACTCGAGGATGTGGCATAGGGTAATATTTAATGAATGAATAGAATTAAGGGTGTGGGGTTACGTGGGGTGAGATAACGGGGTCCAATCTATCAAAGACTGGGGCAACGTTCCTGCAAAGTTCCGGTGCTATTGAAGGCGCTTATACTAGCGCCCACGGCTATCGGGGGCGTGGTCTGACTGGACAAACTAGCGAATAGGCTACGGTTCGGGCGGAGCATACAGGCGAAGGCGCAGCGCCATGGGCAAGACCCTGGCAGACCCCGGTGCACTCCATTGGGGCTGCGGAAGCGATTACACCTGCCTGCCAACGGTAGGTTCTAGAACATAGGAAGTGCGGGATTAGGCAAGACCAGACCAGGGAAGGATAGGCGGGAACCCGGAGGACACTGCCTTGCGGAGTTCAGTTGTTGGAATGCCAGCAGAAAGTCAGAGAATCACGAGGAGGAGAGGAGATGCCTTTGTGAAATGGGTTATAAATGTGGGGTAATGCGGGGAAGGTCATCTGATGTGATTGAAGAATGTTTTGAGAGAAGGCCGGTGATGGGCGACCTGATGGAGTATTGGAGCATTTGACAAAGATTATCGATCATGCAAAAGGGAGCTGGAGAGATGACATTAGAAATCACATGGATGTCACTGTCATTATATCTGCCCGGGCCGGGTCGTGGGAAAGAGGATCGGAAGAACCGGAACGAGAGACCCCAAGACGACCCCCCCTTGAACTAAAACAGGATTCTTTTGGCGTGTGGCACGTCGTCCTGGCTGGCCCAGATCAAAAAATTTCCTGCCCTCCTACCACTTCAAAAATGCAGGAAACGGACGTTCAACGTCTTTGACGGCACCGCTGTCAACGCTGCTGCTGAAGAGGATAACTTGGTAAGTTTGCCTGCCAACGAATTCGCTGTGCTAGGAATTCACAGCTCTCCTGTCGGACCTTGGTTTTCACAGTCATCCTTTTTAATCTTCCCTTGTCGTAATTTCTCTCCCGCCTATCCCCCAAACTCGCGTCAACCTTCTATTCATTTTCGCTGTCGTTCAATTCGGCTTATTGATTTACTCTTCAAAACCTAGGTTATCCCATCGCGCCATCTCCTCCTCCCATGGCCAACTATCCCCCCGTCCCATTGGGGTCTGTAAGTGCTATGCCTGATGATACTGCAGTATCAGACCTTCCTCGTGGACAAGTCGATTACCTCTCTCATGAATGGCGAGAAGAAGATGTATGGCGTTCGTGGCGTAACATGACCCGCTTAAAGAACGAAATCACGAATGGAATCAGACTAGAAAACGCTTCCTGGCGTACTTGGTGGAAACAGCGCAATAACCTCAGCACTGTTAGCCCCGAGACCCTCAATTGGTGAGTTTCCCATTTTCTTCAAAATTCCATCACCTCGCTTGCTTGCATCTCATATTGTCCACCACCTTTTCATTTCTGATCGTCGCCACGACCCTCAAACCCTGCATCATATCGGACATATGTGCCATGTCCATTCACACTTCCTTATCTCTACCTCAATTGCTTGCTTGCGTCCTCCCCATGTTGTCATTTTTTCAACCTTTTACTACACTTTTACCCCACATCTTGCATGACGCTAACAACTTATACAGGCTGAAAGACTCTGATGTTACGTGGCTGTACGGTCCCCTTCACACAGCTGATTATCCAGCCCCTACCCCCACTCCCAAGCCTTCACCCAACACCGCTGCCGCTCTCGATCTCCCTATGATCCCTTCATCCCCGCCCCCAACAAAGCCAATTCTCAAGCATCGTTCCATTATGGAGCTACTCACGTCCGACCTACCTTCTTCCCCTATGTTTAGCCCCCCTGATTCGGATGAGGACGATGTATTCCACGTGCATTCGGATCAGGAGCCTCCGAAGCAGTTGACCGGTCCTGGCGTCGCAGGGATTATCAAACGACCACCCCTCATGCACACCAAGAGCGATACGCATATCTCCCGCTTGGGACCAAATCGTGCCTTCAGGCGCGATTCACCACCGCGGATCATTCCATCTGGTACTCAACTCACAAGCGAGAAGCCCCCCATCTCACCGCAGGGGTCCTCATCCGAAGCTGTGATTGTACCTGGCCAAAAGCGGAAACATATAAGCTTCAACACGTTCGTAGAACAATGCATCGCGATCGAGAAGCCAAAGAAGAAGCGCACGATGTGGAATGTTGAGTATCCCAATTCCAAGGCCGTGGATTCGAGCGGATTTGGCGAAGGATATGGCGCCGAGGACGACGGGTCAGTATCCGGTTTTTCCCTAGTGGACGGTACACTTATGTCCCGTCGATCACTTTTTTCCTCACAGGTATGATGAGGACTCTGAAGATGGGATCATCGATGAAGCAGATGAGCTTCTTTTCGGAGATGAAGACGACCGCCCTCATTCACAGTCACATCCTCACGCTTCCTATTCTCCGAGTACTCCTTCACATCCGTCACATCCACGGTCTTCCCCCCCGCCACAGAATACTTCCCCGTTGTCGTCTTCCACTTCTGAGGAAGAAGATGAAGATGAAGTTCTCGAGATGCGCGTTAGGCATCCTAGCACTGCACCCTCGCTGCCCGCTCGCTCTTCCTCGCATTCTTCTTCTTCAACTTCGTCTTCTTCCTCCCGGTCCCGCCCACCCAAAGCTCGTTCCGCATCATATTCGCATAGCACAAATGTTAATGGCTCCTCGTTACATCGTAGGCGACCCAGCGCCAATGCCCTGATGCGCACATGTAGTACAGACAAGGAACTTGTTACCATTGCTCTCATCGCACCGACTATCTTGAAGACTCGAGCAGAAGAGGATGAGTACCCCTATGTCCATCCCCACTCTTATCCTCACCCCCCAACAAGCGACAAGTGGTATTCCTACTGTGCTCAGGACTCACCTGTGGAGCTTGTATACGTCCCCCGGAGCTATATTTCCGACGACAGGGACGCAAGCGCGGACCACGGTGCCATAGAAGGCGATCCTTATCATAGGAGCTTGCAGCCTGGCCGATTTTTCGACTACCCTCTTGTTGCCTCCCCCAGTCCACAACAGGATGTACCAACAAAGGAGGAGACCCAGGCATACTTTGGGCAGCATAAATGTGCCGCGCCTGAAGGAGGACGCGTGCTTCGCTGCGCCCAAGACGGCGTAACGACGAGCGTTCCTGTTGCACGTAATATAGGAGGGCCTGAGGTAGTCGTGGATACCCCTGTAGAATGCACGTCGCGATCTAGGTCAAGATCGCGATCCAGATCGAAGTCTCACTCCAGGTCCAGGTCCCGTACACCATCGCCTGCGTTGATATCCGTGCAAATGCCTCCCCCAAGCACGGCGGTTCCTGTACCCCGGACCAACTCGTCGCACCCACCGTCCTCTTCTGGTCTGCTCCAACCACCTGACGCAGGCATGTCTCGTGGTCGGTCTGTGTCCTCGCCGACGCTGTCCTCACAGACTGAGGTGCCGCAGACACGAGGACGCAGCATCACCCGGACATCTTCCTATTCAGATCGTGACAGTGAGGGTGCGGACAGCCCTATGGGGAGCCTCAGCCCTGATGGTGCGTTTGGACTGAGTATTGGAATTGGCAGCGCTTATGCCGGCGGGCGCGGTGACCGAGAAAGGGAGGGAGTCAGCCGCCTCGGGGAGCGTGGCCGGGAACGTGTTGGGCGTCAAACGGGATCCGGCTCGAGTCTGAGCCCGGAGCAACAGCGGCCGTCTGCGATAGTCACGCTTCCACCTCCAGAACCGAAGAATAAGCGCACGTCTTCCTCATCTTCTGACTCGTCGACTATATCAGCTGTTTCTGTGTGTACGACGCGCCCGTCACCTCGCCTTGTTGTGGATACAGAACGTAATACGCGAGCTGACCTAACAGAGTCTGTGTCTGCGGCCATACCCACGTCGCCCAGTCAAGTGCAGACGATCGATGAAGAACAAGATCGTATCTCACGACAACCTACGCCTGCCAATTCACCTATCCTTGCCATGCGCTCCACGCTTCCTTCCCCGAAATCCACTTCCCCTGCTTCTTCACGGCATGAGCGCAAACCCTCAAGTGGTATGTCCAGAAGTCCCACGAGAGGTGAAGATCGGCAGGGTGGAACGCTCGTTGGGCGTGCTGTTGAGATCATGTCGAATGCGGGTGCCTTCATCGGTTCTTTCTGGCATACTGGAGCCCAGGCGGGTGTTACTGCGCCGTGACTCTTAATTTCAACGTGTCTGGAGCCATCGATCACCAACTCGCCACTTCCTACGAGCACACCATGCGACTCAATTCCCCGATATCTTCCCCAACTGCCTGACACTTAATCACTCACAGATTTTACTTATAATCGCTATTTTGGAATTATTTTCGTTTCGGTCTGGCTCGTGCGCCATCTCCATCTCTGGTTTTTGTTGGTGTTGGTCTTCCTGCGTCTCCTCAACTTCGCTTCT
>PVXU01011373.1:3701-28673 GCA_002994865.1 Rhizopogon parksii | reverse complement strand
ATTTGTGCAGGAAGTCTGATGATTGTGGTGGATTATGACAGTGATATGGTTATGGGGTTGTCGAAAAAGGGAGAGCATGCTCAGAGAGCGATTGATGAGATGGGTGCGCATCAAGCGAAGAATACTGGTGCGACTGAGCTAGCGCCATCACTAATTGTAGTGCGCTGCGACGAGCATTTTGATGACTGTGATTGACTGCTCGAGTCTGGATGACTCGAAGGGGATTGCGAGCTAGAATTGCTCGAGGGAGACTTGGATGACGCGTAGGCAGCTTGAGAGGTGTTCGAGGTGCTGTATTGGCTGCTCATGACGCGTCGGAGTGAGATGAGAATGGTGTTCTGGTGCACTGTTGGGATGGTAGAAGGATTGCTTTTTGAATGATAGGTCTGCAGAACATAGTGACCTCTTTATATAGGTAGGAGACATCGCCGTGCTGTATTGACGAGAGACTTGAACTGCCGGTACCGACAAAGCCCGATCTAGAATAAAGCAGAAATTCTCACGATGGACACTTACGAATACACATCCATGGCGCTTAAACTAAGGATGGTTTTTCGACAAAAACCCAGCGTGTGTACAACGTTCAGCACAGGTTGCCGCCCGTTCCTTGCAATAGATCCGCTGTGTACGTAGAGATCGGTCTTTGCCGCCTGTCAATTCTTACCTCCGATCCTGTGCCTTCCTCTCTGACATGTCATATGCATATATACATAGGGCGTCATTCAATTCAAGTAATGATCTTACTTTAGTATGTACTTTTCTTTTCTTTTGTTCTCGCATCCTCGAGGTGCACACCCCACAGCAATCTTCTATATATATGCTATGCATAGGCTATGTGTGCGAGGTGATCATGTCTGAGTCATCCGAGTCCAGAGGTATGTTTGGGTTTCAATTGACAATGACTGTGCTCCCCTTCTATTCTAGGCACGTTAATACTACTCTTTCAGAGATCAGAGGCGCCCTTAGCTGGGCAGATTCGTGCCTGATTCTTGGCTGTAAGTATGAGTGACCGAGTATTACTTTGCTCATGAATATGACCTTCTTTGAAACTCTCAAATCCTAATTTGCTTAGGCGGGTCGATACAGCTCGATACCGAGGTTCCGAGGATGCCCACCATCAACGCATCAACCATTAATGCAGAATGTAGCAAATGATATTTGTAACTATCCTCGCTCCATACTGCGCATACTGCATTCGACCCTTCCAGGGTTAGATTCTGGGCAACTCCCTTTTCCTGTCCTCAGGTCAATTTGCCGTGTCCATCATTTCACATTGCTAGTGTCTGTTGTAAGCAGACATATACATACGATGGAACAAGTGTTCCAAACTCCACAGCACTTCGTGTTCAAGGAATAAACTCAGCCATCTTTGTTGACCGGTTACTATGAAATTTCTCCTACAACCGCGTGGTAAACCTACGGAAGAGTTACGGATTCTCGTTAGACTCCAATCTGGACCAAATCATACCCTGTTCGCTTTCTTACACTACTTCGACGATAATCTTCCCACTGATAATGAAATCTAGTCATCGCTTCTTCCGACGGACACACAGTACTCGCCTATTCTTATTGTCTACCATCTCGTGATGAGCATCTTGGATTTCTGTCCAGGGATACACCTGTGCAGTGCATGTCCGTGTTCGCCGGGGGTAAGGAGAGTAGAAGTATATACGCACTTTATGAATGTAAATTCTAATCGAACCGTTTCCGTTGGCGCTGGTTACCTTATCGATTAGATCGCGGAAACTTAAACTTAAGATCAGTGAGCTTCCGAGGACAGCATTGGAGAAAGACAATACCTTGCGATAAGCTCGGTCTGGTACTCCACGCTACGCGATCGCAACGTGGACCCTTGAATCCGGAGACGCTTGTAAAGTATCGGGCCAAGGTTGACTGAGGGGACCTCGCTCCCTTACGAAATGGTTTCATTACGGGGTTTTGGACTTCAAGGAAGGGTTCGGAATGCCCACCACTCAAAGTTGCCAACATCGTCATCCTACCGTCAATGGCAAGGGATTCGATATTCCTTGCCCAATGACTTTGCCCTACAAAATCTATGACAACATCAACACCTTTGCCATTGGTCGTTTTCTTGACCTCGGCAGCGAAATCTTCGGTTCTGTAATTGACAGTATGTGTCGCCCCGTTAGGGATAGACAGGAGCCAATCAAGCTTTTCCTTGGTAGACGCCGTTGCAGTGACGGTTGCCCTGTGAACCCCGTGTGATACGTATCCAAGAAGAACACGCAGAACGGCGTCAACTCGGAAAGAGTAAAGACCGGAGGTGGCACTCACGCTCCTGATAACCTTGCAATCTGGATGGCCGCAATACCTACACCGGAAGCACCTGCATGTACTAGTACATGATCGCCCTTCTTGACTTCTCCGTACTTTACGAGAGCTTGATATGCTAAGAACGATTTCAGGGTATAATTAGGAGCGCCCATTAAACTGTTCTACTACTTGCCTGTAAGATAGTTCTCGGGTATGCTGGCTGCCTCCACCCAGGATAAGTGACCGGGTTTCTTCATCAAATGTCCTTCCTCGCAGTTTATGAATTCCGCATAAGCTCCCTAGTGGGCATACCCATGACAGTCTGAGTCAGTAATGAGCATAGGTTTTTGACTTGGCCTATCAACTAACGCCGCCCGCAAGACCGAACACTTCGTCGCCCACAGCCCATCGTGTGACTCCTTCCCCAAGCTCAGCCACACATCCAGAGAACTCCACGCCAAGGATGGAGGATGCACCAGGGGGAATAGGATAGCCACCCTGACGTTGGAGTATGTCCATGCGATTGAGTCCAAACGCAACGATCTACACGAGGAGCCCCATGCCAGACTTGATCGGTTTCGATCGCAAAGATGGGGAGAAAGGCACGGACCTTTACCAAAACCTGACCCTTCTTTGGGACTGGCTTATCTGTCTCCCCTATGTAGAGGTTCTCAATGGGACCATGTCCACCTTTGATCAACACAGCGCGCATCATGGTCATAGTTGTTATGGATCGGATGGGTACTGTTCTCTGTCGACGTTCTGTGAAAGCATTGATCCAATGACTTCACTCATCCCGGGCCGCTAAAGGCCCGCTAAGCATAATTATCAGCATTTCAAATTCCATCTTCAAGTTGTTGATCAGCAGTTTGTTGCTAAATCAAGAAAGGGTTGTATTCCACGAACATCCAGCGATTACGCCCAGCTGTCTCCGAGCAGAGTGGCCCGCAGATGTCGCAAGTTGGAGATAGGAGTTCCGGAAGTTGTCTGCAGCTCTAAAGCTGCACCTCGAGGCAACGATGTCGTGTCGATCAAGCTGAACTGTTAAATTGGCAACTGGGATCGCGAGGGACGAGGAGATATACGGAAATTTCACCATACCGTGAGGCAATTTTGATAGATAACAAAGTTTTAGATTCATAGTGCCCATTCGATATGCACTTAAGTACGGTGTGCAGCAGAATGTTGTATTTTTCTGCCGGCAATCATTTCTAGACATCCGCGCCATACCTAAAATGAACATCGATAACAAGCTCGAGTGTGTTCTTGCGCCGAAACAGTGGCAAGACACGCCTCAGTGCAAGATGAAACTCCGGAGGCGAGTAAGTCGGCGCGTAGTATTTTGCGTGTATCCCAAGCGTTATTTCATGGCGGATTGTACGCAAGTGAATTCAAATCCGCCAAGACAAAAATTGAATTGACCTCGCCGAGTTCAACCGAGACAGCGGTAAGACCACGCCATAATGCAACAGTAGAACTCCGGAGAATATGCCTGCATGAATCGACGTGACATCGTGGCGGCGTGCGTGCAATTTCGAATTAGCTAGCACAGGACCATGTGAATCTTGATGGAACAGACAGGCAAAACCCGTAGACTGAGGAGGGGATACTTGAGTGGGGCTGGAGATGTCACATTTTCACGACCATCCAGGAAAAGCAAAACTTACTTGAATGTGACAGAATGCCCGGTCAATAGTTGAATCTAATTTAAAATTGCTAGAGAAATGCGTACAAACCGCAGCACCGTTGCAATAACCCCATAAGAATACCGATAGTACCGCATTCCGCAGCACCTACCAAAATGCTATGGTTGAAGTTCTTCGTTCTCCTGCTGAACGTTGTACACTTGTAAGTTGTAACTGAAGTTGGCCTTGCTGAACTTACATAATAAATTGGCATACTAAAAGTCACGTGCATAATAGGAGATCGGGGAGAACCGGCTGAGTCAGTGCAGGTGACCGACGGGTTGACTGCGCCATTTACCTCGTCGGCGATCACCTTTAGCTTGTCCTTGACGTTTACAAGCAATTCGGAAGGCGCAAAAAGCCATTCCGAACGTAGTGCAATGGCCCAGTCTTACTTTTCTGCACCAGTGCAGTCATCTTCATCGTCCGCGAAGGAACCTTCGCTCTCAAGTTTCTGCGGTGAGAAGCATTTAAAGGTGGAGGATGTCCAGGAAGCCTATATTGAGCAAAAAGATCGGTTCGTTTGGACGATTTTTTGTCACTCTTTCTGCTTTTCTGATCGTCAGGCAGTTTGGTTGGCGCCATTGATTCCACCAAGTCTATCCTTGGGGAACTACGTCGGTTCAATAAGGAGGAATGGGTTGTGAGATATCCCACTCTTCACGAGCAACCCGTCGCAGAGCCTTCGTCAATATCAAAGGCAAAGCCCCATCGCTCTCTTCGTCATTCGCTTTCGTTTGCCGATGATCCAGATAACCGAACTGAGGTTCTGTACACTCCTGTGCGCGAGGGGCTGACCCGGGCTGTCACCTTGGCGTCAATTGCTGATGCCCAAGAAGGGAATGATATCAAGACTGCTGATGAAGGCGCGGATTTGGGCGGAAAGGAGACATCTGAGGAGGAGAGATTAATCCCACCGTCCAAGTGTGGAGATTTCAACATTCTTCGTCTGGATCTTAAACTCGGTTCACATGGTTCCACCACATCTCCTGCCGCTCTCGTATCACACCTCGAGAAGGGTTCTATCGCTAATCTATTGGACGAGCGTATCGGTGCTTCTGTCAATCACATAGACAAGCTTCGCCTTCGTGTCGAGGACACTTCATCAAAGGTTCTTGTCACTGGCGACCTTAACGCTGGGAAGTCCACTTTTGTCAACGCCCTTCTCAGGCGTGAGGTCATGCCGATTGACCAGCAGCCTTGCACAACCGCATTTTGCGAAGTGCACGATGCTGCTGAGAATAACGGCAAGGAGGAAGTTCATATCATCAAGGAGGGTGCGGTATATAACATCTTGGACGAGTCGACTTTCTCGCGTGCTCAGCTAGCCGATTTGGAGACAATAGTTGCAGACAACGAGGGCGTTCAGCCCGTCTTGAAGATGTACCTCGCTGACTGTCGCGCACCGTCAGAATCATTACTCAATAACGGTGTTGTGGACATATCCCTTATAGATGCTCCTGGTCTCAACCGCGATAGCTTGAAGACAACCGCGCTCTTCACTCGCCAGGAGGAGATTGACGTCGTCGTTTTTGTCGTTTCGGCAGAAAATCACTTCACCTTGTCCTCAAAAGAATTCCTATGGAACGCTAGCAATGAGAAGGCATACCTTTTCATTGTCGTGAACAAGTTTGAACAGATCAAGAACAAGGAGAAGTGCAGGAGGTTGGTGTTGGAGCAAATCAAGCAGCTGAGTCCTAGGACATACGAGGACGCTGAAGACCTTGTTCACTTCGTCGATTCTGCCTCTGCTCTCCGCCCATACACTGCCAATCCAGCATTTGATGACTTGGAATCCTCCCTTCGTTCGTTCGTTCTCGTCAAACGCTCCAAGTCAAAGCTCCAGCCTGTCTCGACATACCTCTCCAACCTCCTATCCGACATCGATTTGCTGGTTGGCGCAAATGCCATCGTCGCTCAAGCTGACCTTGACCGTGCTAAAGATGATTTGAAGCGTGTCAAGCCAGTTCTTGAGAAGATGAAGAGTAACCACGATTTCTTGGAAGAAAGTCTGGAGTCTGTGGAGGAATTGGGGGCAGCGAAGACTGGTGACAGGACGAAAGTCATTCTTTCCTCTGCCATCGAGCGCGTCAGGCAAGGCCAGCCTGGTGTGGATCTCATTTCCCTGCCAACTTTCCCAGGATTTCTCCGTATTTTGGATTATGCCAGAGACGTTAAGAAAGCTCTGTTGGCAAGCTTGGATGCGGCGGTCAAGTTGGCTGAGGATGAAGCACGCGTCATTACTTCGGCCGGCGTGAAGAAGGTTGGTGAGCTCGGCGAGGCTAATCTTCCCGAAGGAGTTGAGAAGTCACGCAGAGTATTCATGCCCGAGGCCATGTTCTCATTGCGTGGGGGTAAGAAGGGACTTCGCCGCCGTTCCTCTTCCACGGCCACCGCTGTTGTCGCTGGAGGAGTGCACAATCTCGGCATTGGCCTCGCCCAGCGTGCGGACATGCTTGATACATCTTTCCTCGACATCTTTGACTTCCAGCACAGACTCTGGCTTCACTTTGGCGATGGCAAAAAGGAAGTTGATGATGAAACCGGCCCTTCCACTGCGCTCAGTATTGTCTCCGTTGGTGTTGGTGCGCTAACGATGGTTGGCGGGCAGACATTCGGTGTCCGAGGTATCATCGACGGTATCGTGCGCATTGCGGAGCTGTTCGAAAACGAGACTGCAAGGAAGTGGGCGGCTCCCGTTATGGGCGCTTTCGTGATTGGTGCAACAGCTTACTTCGTCCTTGAGCTACCCAACGCCATTCCCCATACCATTGGTCGTCGCATCCGTGCATCTTTGGTCACCGTCGATGAGAACGCAACGGAGAATGAACTCTTTGTCAATGCTCATGCTGGCCGTGTCAGCAGGGAGACACGCAAGGTTCTGCGCCTGGCATCTTGGGACCTCAGGGGGCGCTTCACAGCTGCATTAGAAGAGAATGGCAAAGAAGTCAAGAATGCGGAGGAGATGGAGAAGAAGGCCATGAAAGCACTTGAGTACTTCCGGGATGTGGAGGCAAAGACGGGTGTGATTAGAGACGATGCTGGCTTGATCAGTGCGTTGTAAACATATCAAACTATGTTCTTTTCTTTTCTTCCTTCGCCCGTACCTCTCGCGTGATGCCTTGTAGATCGTTGCTTACTATCGTTGATTGTTCTTTTTATTACTTTAAGGTTTGTTCGTCTTTTATGCACATGCCTCTAACGTAGAACAGTAATGAAATGTCCATCACATTAGGTGAATGGATGTTGACCATATTTTAACAAGTTGACTACGAGCGAGTGTCTGGACTGTTGGGAATCTGCGCTGAAGACGTTAAAATATTTTCGTTGAAGAGCCACAGAAAATAATCAAATAACTAAATAGGTTATTGAGTCACTTTGCTTGAAGCATCCGACCACTCATCATTACAACCTTAGACCTTGATCTCGTTGAACATGTCGGACGAAGAGACTCTGCAAAAACCCCACGAAGAATCAGACTCCGAGGAGGAGGAGGATCAGCTAGAAGACGTCCCAGACATCGACATAGACGTGACGAAGCTGACACCTCTTTCGCCTGAAGTAATATCAAAACAGGTGAGCAAGCAGCCATCATTCGTTCATCTAGGGCAACTCATCGATGGCGATCTTTCAAGGCTACAATTAACTTAGGTGCGCGTAGCCCTGCGAGACGATACGATATAGCAACTGAGTTATCTATGCAGGAACGATCGGTCATGTCGCGCACGGAAAATCGACAGTTGTGAAAGCCATATCAGGCGTCATGACTGTGCGATTCAAAAATGAGCTTGTTCGTAACATCACGATCAAGCTAGGTTATGCGAACGCAAAAGTACGTTCTTCCCAGTTCTCATCTGATACATTGATAATCGGGACCCACCGTTGTAGATCTACAAGTGCGAGAACGAGGCGTGTCCACGCCCAGGTTGTTATCGGTCGTACCGTTCAGACAAGGAAGATAATCCACCTTGCGAACGACCAGGATGTGGTCACCGGATGAAACTCGTCCGCCACGTTTCTTTCGTGGACTGTCCCGGTCACGACATTCTGATGGCTACTATGCTTAACGGTGCCGCAGTCATGGATGCTGCGCTACTTCTAATTGCCGGGAACGAAACATGCCCCCAGCCACAGACATCGGAGCACTTGGCCGCAGTTGAAATCATGAAACTGGAAAATATTATTATCTTGCAAAACAAGGTCGATTTGATCAAGGAAGGTCAAGCCCTTGAGCACCAAAACTCAATCACTGCATTCGTCAAGGGTAGGGTCACCTTCATGAACTCATCCGTGATGTACTAATATATTCTCATAACAGGCACAGTGGCCGAGTCGTCACCCATCGTTCCAATATCCGCGCAACTGAAATATAACATCGATGCCGTCAACGAATACATTGTAAAACGCATACCTATCCCAGTCCGGGACTTCACTTCCGATCCCCGTCTCATCGTCATTCGTTCATTCGATGTCAACAAGCCCGGTGCTGAAGTCGATGAGCTCAAAGGCGGCGTTGCCGGTGGTTCTATCCTCACTGGTGTCCTCAGATTAGGGCAGGAAGTTGAGATCCGCCCAGGAATTGTAACGAAAGACACTCAAGGCCGGAATCGCTGCAAACCCATCTTCAGCAGGATCGTCTCTCTGCACGCTGAGAACAATCATTTGCAGTTCGCTGTTCCAGGGGGTCTGATTGGTGTTGGGACCAAGATTGATCCTACACTATGTAGAGCAGATCGTCTTGTTGGTCAAGTGCTGGGTGCCGTCGGGAAGCTTCCCAAAGTCTATACCGGTACGCATCATTGTTTTCAGCGGCTTGGCGTGTTCTAAAAAGACACCAGAGCTTGAAATCAGTTTGTTCCTCCTCCGTCGTCTGCTCGGTGTCCGTACAGAGGACAAGAAACAGACAAAAGTCTCAAAACTTACCAAGAACGAGCTGCTTCTTATTAACATCGGTTCAACATCGACTGGTGGACGAGTATTGAGCGTGAAGGGTGACCTCGCGAAGATTCAGTTGACCTCACCCGCATGTACCGAGGTTGGGGAGAAGGTCGCCCTTTCGAGACGTATCGAGAAGCATTGGAGGCTTGTAGGCAAGTATCCCTGCCCACTCAGTTTGTAGATTCATCGTCTGACTTCCATCAGGTTGGGGAAGTGTGCAACGTGGGACAGTGTTGGAGCTAGACTGATTCGCTATCCATATTCTCCTGCCTCGTGTGGCCTCAGGGAGCGCTTCAGGGAAGGCATCGAGTACTCCCGGCATCTTTCTCGGCCATGTGCGTCAAATCGGATGCTCTGGATGCCATCTGCAGTAGGGTTCGGAGTCACTAGGTTTCGACAGTTGTGACTACGTACTATATCAAAGGGGACATAAACAATGCACCTGCATCTGAAGTCTGAATCAATCACAATGTGAACTAAGTGGATTGGATTGGACATAAAATCGAGTTCAATACGATAGATCGTAGCATCATAACATCACCAGATTTGCACCAATTAAGAGAGTTGCTCTTCCAAAATACATACAATGGACGACAGACATTACAACCCCTCATCATACAACTTCCGGGATAATGCCACGAAGAATCTCTCCAGATCCAATTTAGAAGCAAGTTCGTTCTTGACGGACTTCTTGGCCTGCTGCTTCTGTGGGGTACCTCCCGGGGAAACCTTGCTCGTCGATGGGACCTGATCTACGATCCAATCAAAGACAGCAGAAAGCTTATCCGTCGACGCTTTCACAACGGGATCACTTTCCCCGTCCTTGCGCATCTCTTCCCTACCCCCGCTGGAGACTTTTGCGTCGGACGATGACATCGACGATCCACCAGCACCAGCAAACTCAAGACCACCAGACGCCGCTCCATTCTCTTCCTTCTTCCACGCCCGAATAAACCTCGACCAATCACCCAACGCCCACCCATCCGCACCAACGCGACTGGCTATACTCGTCAGAGGCACAGACGGTAGGTCAACATTAAATTCTAGCCCCCGCGCGCCTCTTATCTCCCAGTGATCGCAGCCCTCCATTATCCCGAGAAATTCGCCCCACTTTGCGCTCTGCACGCTCACGAGGCCGTCATTTCCCCACTCGTCGTCGTGCCCCCACGTCATGGGCACGTATGCATCCCCTGTGGGGGCATGTTGGCGCTTGAGACGTTCCTTGGTCTTGTGTTCCAACCCGTCGAGCACCATCTTTGGGAGCCAGAGCGGGTGCCAGATGCTCATGTCTCCGGTACGTCCGGTGACGCTGAAATATTTGACATGCGGGTGGTTGGGAGTGGCGGGATTGAACACGTTGTTGAGGTAGGACGTTGTCAGGTTGGCATAGGCAGGCGAGTCCAGGATGGACAAAAGGAGGGTCGTGAAAGAGGAAGGGAAGGAAGACAGTGATAAGGAGAATGAAGTCTCGCGCTTCTCTGTTGTCACGCTTGGCCCCCGTTCATGGTCGTTATCATACTCGTGCTGCTGCTGAAACTCAGTCGTCTTCTTGTACAGTTCTTGCTGGCGCAGTCTTCCGAGACCGATGTTTTCCTTTGGGACAAGTGAAGTGAATGCACTATAAAAGACGGATCAAATGCAAGAGCTTACCGCACACCAGTCCATGAAAGGACTACCTCTGTGGGGAGTACTGATTGTCGTCAGCGATAATGGAGTATAGTCACTTGGTTGCACGTGTGTAATGAGATGGCGGCAATCGAGGCCTCCCATGGAATGGGCCATGAGATTAACGCCTCGGCCTCTGGCCTTCTCCTGGAGCAACCGATCAAGGTTCTCCGCCCTTGATGCTATTGAACCCGTTCTAGTACAAAATGAGAACCGAAATACCACAAAGCCATGAAGCATACCCAGGTACTGCTGTGACGATGACATCTGCTCCGACCTTCTTTTTGAGGATATTGAGAACGTTGGACCAGTAATGCATGCGGAGACTTGGAAATGCTGCTGGACCTCGGACATCAAATCCGTATAATCCTATATACCAACATGTGGTTCACTGTAATTAAAATGAAATAGGATGAACTAACCGTGGCAGAGGACAATCGGAAACCTCGGTGTCCTGATTGGGTCATAAAGTGTTGGATTTCGCAGTAAGCGGTGGATGGTATCATCGGAATCACGCTCGGGTTCAGATGGTGTTGTAGGAGGCAATTTCTCCGATAGTAATTCAGATCTGACGGAGAATGTGTCGGGAGGAGTGACATGGGACTCGGTCGACAGTTTGGAAGCAGGAGACCATGTTCTGGGATCGTCCACGAAGAAGGATCGACCTATTAAAAATGACTGCATGAGCCTCGTTAACGCTGGTGAACGCCAAGTACAGGAACATGCCTTCCGAGGCCCAATGCGGGAGTATTGATGTCCGACGTGCAGCCAGTGGTTGCTCCAAAGCATTATTCACAAGCAACCCTACACGAAGCCAATCCCATTTATTCCTAGACAGGGGGTTCCACCAAGAGTCTTTGGAGGCGGCGATAACGCCAGGTGCTTCGGGTTTGTTATGGGAGGTATCCTCGGCTCTGACCCTGGACATGAGGTACTGGCCGGATAATGAAAATGTAGCCATGACATTGACGAGGCGTCGAAGTAAAGCTACGACGTTGACTGGGAAGTAGACGTTGTTCATGATTTCGGGCTTTCATGGAAAGATTATACAGTGTCATCATGAAATTATCGTTAGTCTGGGGTTCATCCCGCAGCACGTGACTCACACACGCTCTACCGTGACCGTCTCCCCACAGTGTATTTTTTAGTAGATTCTTCACATCGTTACCCTAGCAAGGTACCCACCAAACACGTTAGTTTGACAGTGAATATTCATTCCCAGTGAATTTTGTGTCCATCCCAGACCTCTGTGAACGAGTTGGACTCGGACTCCCAGGCTACCGACTGCCGCTTGAAGTAATGCCGGCGCTTACATATGATATCACATCGCAGTGCGCCGTGGAAGTATTCATATCGATATATCTCTATAAGTACTCGGACTTGTTCTCATGGGGGGGACAAAGCGCTACGACTGCCATGAGCACCTACCTGTCATTGCTGGGGCAAGCATTTCCCCCCAAGTCCCAGTTTTCCGTTGATGACATCCCCGACCTGACGGGGAAGGTCACAATCGTTACTGGAGGTAACACTGGAATTGGCAAAGAAACAGCCAAGGTACGTAGACAACTCAAAAATATTTGCTGCTGAACAATAGTGATATTAGGCTTTATTGGTCCACAATGCCAAGGTATATGTAGCTGCTCGAAGCCAAGAGAAGGTAGAGGCAGCCATCCAGGATCTGAAAAATAGTACCGGGAAGGAGGCTATCTTTCTAAAACTTGACCTCGGGGATCTGAAGTCTGTGAAGGCTGCTGCCGAAGAATATCTCAGGTTTGTCTTCCGTCGCAAAGCAGGAGTCCATTTGACTCTGTTAATAGCAAAGAGACCAAGTTGGACATTCTATTTAATAATGCGTGAGTGTATCAATATGTCCTGATGTCTTAATTTTTGTGCTTACCTTATTGCATAAGGGGAGTCATGGCCCCTCCAGTTGACCTGTTAACTACGGACGGATATGACCTTCAATTTGGAACAAACGTCCTTGGTATGACGATCACATTTCTTAACACCAGCCTCTCACAAATTGTATGTTGTAGGGCATTTTTACTTCACCAAGCTTTTATTGCCCGCCCTCATCGCCACCGCGAAATCTGCACCTGATGGCAAAGCTCGTGTCATTACAACTTCGTCGTCGGCACATGTCCTGAGCGGCCCTCTAAACTTTGATACGTTCAAAGATAGTTCTGCACGCAAGAAGCTGTCTCCTTTTGGTCTTTATGGGCAGAGCAAACACGCACGTCGACTATATGATTTCCATTAGCTTTCACTGACCTGTCAACAGGGTAACGTCGTGCAAGCATCCGAGCTTGCAAGACGCTATGGTCTAGAGGGTATCGTTTCTATATCCCTCAATCCGGGTAACATCAAAACAGACCTGGCACGCCATATGCCATCATTTCAGCGTAATATCATGGTCAGCAATTGTTCCCCCTGCACCTATTTGCTGCATACTGATGTGTGATGTAGAACCAGTTCCTTTACGATGTTGAACATGGAGCATTAACCCAACTCTATGCCGGAACTGCTCCAGAAGCTGTAGAGTTCAACGGCAAGGTAATTTCATCGAGTAATTCGCGACAAGAGATACTAATGTCCCTCGCACTTGTCGCAGTATCTAGTTCCTTGGGCCAGGGTTGGTCCAACTCGAAAGAATGCTGAGGATCCCAAGATAGGGGAGGCTCTATGGACGTGGTTAGAAGAACAGGTCAAGGATATTTAATGGCATCTTATTCCGTGATGCCAGTAAGTATTTTACCTGTACACTTCTGTCGTTTTTGTTATTATCGTCGATGAATTGCATGTATCTTCTGCGTGGATAATATCAAGGTACCCATGATTTCCTAGCTTTTGGAATATTAGGTTGGGTGTGACAAATGTAATCGATGCCAAAGGTGGTCTTATATAGAGACTTCAGTATGAATGACCCATGACCAACATCCTAGTGCAATGGCGAACGGGAGAGTCGCGCAAACAGTGCTATCTTCGCAACAGTAAAGTAGAAGCTGTGAGAATGTCAAAGACGCAGCCTGTAATTCAGTCCTGGACGCACTTGCAATTGACAGTGGGCATGCACATGCCTGGAATTACAACATCCTCAATCATCGTCAATATCAAGATCGCCTTCAACCCCTGCTCCCTCTCCTGTATCATCAAACTCCATTTGATTCGCATCATATTCCCAAGTCTCTTGCTCTGCCTCTTCGTAGACCTCCAGTGCGACTTTACTACGTGTATTTTTGTGTTCGGGTACAGTTATAGTCTCATGCCCAGGTTGAGGAGCTCTGTCATGCAGTGACTTGGCCACTACAGCAAGAAGGTCCTCCATTTGATTCCCTAATCTATCTTCGAGTTCCTCGACGATCTGAATGGCAGCGTTCAGTTCATTATCACATGATGATACACAAACCCACGCACGACGTATAGCTCGACAGGCTCAGTCGGAGCTAGGTTGACTATCTGAAGCTTTTCTGATTTCGACAGTCCAAACGGCTGGAGACCACGGACCAACTGCGTGATGCTCTTGTCTGATTGGTGCAGGGTCGGTTGGTAGTCCGCAGATAGATACTGAATAGCTTCCAGCTCGACGGTGCGAAGGTTTTCGCTTATCTCTTCAGTGTGAGTTTCATGCAGGTTCTTTCCCGCTGCGCCTTCTTCTTTTTTTACGCGGATGGCAGTCTTTGTGCGGGCGATGTGGTCAGCATCTAGCTCGCGAAGGAGGTTCAAAACCTCAAAGTTTGATAACAGTGCCGACCGAGCATTTACAACCTGTTGAAATACGATGATTGTATGATAGCACGCAAAGAAATCACGTTTACCTCCATGGACTACCGTTTGGTGGATTGCAAAGTTAAAACACCGGTGCCGCCGTCGGCGCACGCCGCGAAGGTTATTTGACTTATATAGTACTCTGCTCACCTCAATCTCATACAGTCATCCTCTTGCAATAGATAGCTAATTCAATCCCTCTCCTGTCACTGTGACTCAGATCAGGCTTCAATCGGGCTCCTTATTCCCCAACGATGCAGCTGCAGTGGATTATTATGAACTTGGAGAGGACTGCCCGGGTCATCGAAACTACCGGAAACTAGGGGAGTCGCTCTCCACGCGCATCAAATCCGCAGTTCCGGTCAATTGTTTCAGCTTTCCGCAGGCTAAGCCACACATGTACAAGTGCGTAAGCTCTTCAAGTCTCAGAAATTTCCGAGCTTAAGGGACTAACACGAGCTAGCATGTCGGTCTGCGAACGGCGTATCCAAAATATATTTAATTCCCGCACCGCATGCATTGATAGATAGGTTCCTAGGCTCTCTCTCCATCTACTTGCTAAGTATAAGCTGCGTATTCCTTGATCCGTAAGCCATATTTAGCCGGGGGACAACGTGCTTCTATTATGATGGCGCAGCGAGTATTTATCCCGAACAACAAAATTCACATTTCCTAGTGTCCACCTCCCTCCCTCGAACATGATGTTATCTGCCACTTCCTCAATAGCGGCAGCACTAGCCTGCGTGGCGTTCTCAGTCGCGCCAGTATCAGCCACGTCGTACTCCATGGTCAAAGAGTACTATGGTTCCACTTTCTTTAACGATTGGATTTTTTACAACAACTGTGTGTGGTCATATCAGAATCTGCAAAGTTTCGAGTTCACAAGTACCTTCCAGACGATAATCTTACAAATGGAGATGTTACGTGAGCAGAGAGACTAATAATATGATTTTTGCAATCTAACATTTTACTGGCAGCTATGTTTCGGCTTCGCAAGGCACTCAATATCAACTGGCGTATGTAGACTCTTCAACGGACCATGCGATTATCAAAGTAGACAACACTTCCACTGTGAGTTCTTCTGCAAGATGTCTCGTCTTTTACTAACAATGCCAGCTAGGTCGTTTATGACAATAAACGCAACTCCGTCAGGATCACAAGCAGCGACTCCTTCGCGGTCGGAAGCTTGTGGGTAGCTGATATGTACCATGTACCATATGGCGTGCGTGCACTACATGATCTCAAGCCGTCCAATCGTGTGCTGAATTATATTCTATGATCTAGTGTTCCGTGTGGCCGGCGTGGTGGAGGTGAGCTACTCTCCCGAGAACATCCCACACACATACTTTGAAAGCTGACAAGTTAACAGTCAAGCACCTTTGTGGCCACAGGGTGGTGAGATCGATACCTTTGAGGGCATCAACCTCAATACCCAAAACCAAATGTCCTTGCACACTGAAACCGTTCGTGAATTTGCGTCATTCTGAAGTGCCTACCTCACATTACCTGCCATTTTTACAGGGGTGCACAGGGGTTTCTCAGAATCAGACCTCAACTCTCATTTCTAGCACGAACTGTTCGTATGCAGCGAATGAGGATCAGGGGTGCATTGTTACAGATCCGTCAACTGCTTCCTATGGTGCTGGTTTTGCGAGTGCGGGTGGTGGAGCATTTGTGACTGAAGTGGCTTCCACTGGTATAAAGTATGATTACTTTTATTATCATCTCTCTTTGATTGCATTAGTTAACATTTTGTGTCAATCAGCATTTGGTTCTTCCAAGTCAGTTTATTATGCAAATGATAGGTTAGTATTGCCGAGTACTGAAGTCACTTTTTAGCGGTCACAAATACCCAGCTCGCTATCTGGTAACGCAAGCACGATCGATACTTCGACCTTTGGTATTCCAGTTGCCAACTGGCCCTCTACGGGTTGCAACATCGAGCAGTTCTTCCAACCACAGAACTTAATTTTCGATATCACTCTCTGTGGAGGTGCGTCAGTCATATATAGACTCGATTGAGCTGACATTAGACTCGCTTCTATTGTTTGCAATGGATAGACTGGGGTGAGCATTCTTTTTGCCAGTGACAAGTATTGCAGAATACTGACATAGTTTACAGCCGATGGTGTTGCATGGAACAGCAGCACGTGTTCAGGAATTTGTTACAACAATTGGGTCATGGGCAATGGGACAGACTATGACAATGCCTACTTCGAAGTCGGCTATGTGAGGGTCTTCAGCACGACAGGCACCAACACAGTCGTGTCTCCCACCTCCGCTTCTTCTGGCTCATCCCCGTCGACGTCAACTTCGTCAACTCCGAGCAGCTCGGGCGTGGATTTCCCGCACGGCAGTGTTTGGATGTCTGCGACAGCGGTCGTTGTCGTTGGACTTCTCAGCAGCACTCTTTTCTGATTGATTAGGGACTGTAGTGTTTCTCGGACTCATACTTGATTTATATCAGCAGATAGGATACCCGCTTAACGATATGTAATACGTATCAGCCCCATTTGCTGTACGCTCGCCCATATAATTGTCGAATGCGTTATGGCAGTGGTGGCTAGAAAAATTAGCGAAGAAACCTGGAGTCACCAACTCACAAAAGTTGTTGGTTCGAAATAAGACATTATTTGACGTCACGACAGACCGCAAGGTGCCGCAGAATTGCCGCAGAGCTCAGTAAATGAAGGGCCCGGGGGCGCACTTGCAGCCCTGAGCTGCGATTGTCGGAGTGGCACCAAAGTTCAAACAGCATCAAACTGGCCCATCAAAATCCTCATCAATCTTCTCGATACAGTGGAAATACATATTTGGGCAGATTGCTTTCTATGACATGATCATGAGGCATGGAGTGGCAAAAACGACGTGAGCCTACCTCTTTTTCTAATTTATGTCCTAGCTATCGAGGGCTAGACCCTATGGAGGACAATATAATTCAGTACTTACATGCTAGTCTAATGCCATCACGTTATGGGTGTGATTCACAGCAACTTGAACTTGAAGGGGATGACAAGGAATAAGGTACGCGAAGTACACGAGACTTGTGCCTACTTGTGCTCGGAGAGCTCGGAGAAGCGTCAGTAATGATGACATCATTCAGGATTCTGAGAAAGTACTCTTGAGACCAGGTCGCGAAGCAACTTGCTCAAGTGGTGTGGCAAATTTTCAACATCTCAAACGCCGCGGTAGTCACCAGGCGCGCACTAGAGTAAATCAAATTACTGAATAGAGGTCTCGGGGTTGATTTCGAGGAATCCTTTCACAAGCCCGACGTCTTTTTTCGCATGAGCGACAGATGGGCTACGAATCCAAGCCTAACTACCTTTGACGATTTTACCTCACGCCTGATACTCATCTGCCACGCCACCTGTACGTTTTCACTATGGATCAACCAATCTAACACTAGAGATTCAGATGGAAACCGTCGTTCGGTTCTTGAAATGTCGATTTTTGCCTTGGCCGAGGCGTTGTTGACTGGTTCGAGAATCGAGATCAGCTAGATACGCTTACGTGCACTTCTTCCCAAATGATTCCGCCGCGGCACAGTTATTGATGTGTTTATTTCTGAACTGTTCTGAGGACCCAGCTGTACAGTTTGTGCATCCTTCTTACGCTCGCCTATCACCTCGGCCTGGGATTTGCGGGATCCGAAATCTACGATCGCGCGATCCGATACTTAAAGAGTGGGTTCATTGGGATTAATCAAACGCGCTACTACTATAACTACTTATCGAGTTGTATGCACCCGCCCCATCCTTGCCAGATATCGCTATGAGCGCATCCATTCATACAAATCCTACCGCCTTGTTTGGCGTACAGGGTCAGGTTGCTGTCGTCACAGGAGGTGGCACTGGTATGATGCTTTCTAGCCTTATGTCAAATCCTACTCATCATATTTTTGATTTGGATTGCTAGGCATTGGACTTATGATTGCTACTGCATTGGAGAATAATGGTGCCACCGTTTACATCGTTGGGCGGAGACGTGAAGTCGTAGAAAAGGCTGCCAAGGAGAACAACGTATGAAATATTTCCTTCATGATGGTGGTTCCTGACGCCTCAGCTCGCAGAAATTCGGAAATCTCATCCCGCTGCAGGGTGATATCACGTCTCGTGAGTCACTCACAAAGCTGGTTGAAACCGTAAAGGCACGTCATGGCTACATCGATCTCCTCGTGAATAATGCCGGCATTGCACGCAATATCTTACCCCCGCGGTTACCATCCCCTTTGGACGACCCTGCAGGCGCTTCTCCGTCTATTAAGGCCTTCCAGAATGTCCTTTGGGACACTGGGACACCGGAAGGCTTTGCCGAGACGTTCGAAACGAACGTCACTGCCGTCTATTTCACCACGGTTGCCTTCCTTGAACTCCTCCACCATGGCAATTTAAGAAGGGGAAATCTACCACCTGTCATGTCATTGCGTCCAGCTGCTAACGGCAAGGAGCCTTGTGACAGTGATGTCTCGAAAGATCGAGACTCCGTTTCCTCCAGTCCCTCAGCAACCTACCATTCCTTGCCTCCTACTCCTCCTTCACCTCTCGCGTCCCTTCCTGCGCTATCATCTACTATTAATCCTACACCTCCCCCTCCTGCTCCAATAATATGCCTCCCACAGCCGGCATCTCAAGTTATCACCATCTCCTCATCTGGCGCCTTCCGTCTTGACGCGCGAGTCTTATCTATCTCCTACACAATGGCAAAGAGTGCTACTACACACCTCGGAAGGCTTCTTGCCAACCTTTTGGCAGATTGGGGAATTCGTTCCAATGTATTATGTCCAGGCGTTTTCCCGAGCGGTGAGCATTTACTATTCTGGGCGATCTCAGCTTGCTGACTATACTCCTGAAACAGAAATGACATCAACTCAACATCTCACACCTGCCCTTCTGGCGCAGGCTGTCCCTCTTGGGCGTGCAGGTGGCTTGTCTGATATATCTGGGCCCATTCTTTTCCTGGCTGGCCCTGCGGGAGCATATGTGAATGGTGCAGTATGGCTGGTCGATGGTGGAAGAGTTGGCTCTTTCGCCAGCTCCTACTCATGATCTCTCACTCGCTGGTTCGGCTCGTTCCTCTGGCCGCATATAAGGTGGGCCTGTCGGCTCATATATTTGTTGTCCTCGGGCGAGAGCCGCCTCGTGCTTTTTCTTGCATAGCATCTGACATTCTCCCTATCGGAAAACACATCCGCGGCTTTCACGATTCCTCGATTCCCTCAAGTGTATTATTAATCTTACTGTCATGTATTCTCCATCACGGCGTCGAATGCTGGGGTCACACCCCTAGCTCGTCCCGTCGACAATGTAACTTTCGGCTATCGAATCCTCGGCTCATTTACACAGTGACGAGTAGGTCAGCCAAGACTCATTGAGCAGGCGGGATGAAGTCACGAAATAGTTCTTTGGAGTCACAAAAGATAACTCTTTCGTGACTTCATCAAACCAATAATTCAGGTTTCTCTCTAAATTTAGACCGACAATCGCGAAGCATGCAGAAGACTTCGAGATTTCACCTTCTATCATTTGGTGAGTGGTTTCGCAGTCCTGGTAAGTGACAGGGGCTCCATGATAGTGATATAACATTTTCTCCGATGAATTCCAGATTGTATCTCTAGTCGAGTGACAGTCAATGATGAGAAGATACCGTCGATGTGACACTGCCCCTTTGAACGGAGGCTCTTTTCTTGGGAAACTGTTCTCTTCATCCGTTTCATGAGAGATCATGTAAGATACCCCACCCGAATAACGTGAGTAGGTTCTGATATTCAGTCATATATGTGAAAAGACGCCTTCTGAACTTAGTAAAGATTGATTAATCACAGGTCGGCCCGGGATTCATGCGGCTTCAGATCAGCTACATATGCGTGATGGTGTAAGCGAATGTAGGAGTGTTACGTTCAGAAAACTCCGCCATCAAGCTTAAGGCCCGTTTCAAATCAGCAGTTTTCTCAATGAGGTACTTACAACCTCTTACAACCCACTGCGGAGCTCCATTTGATAGTACCGTTGGCACGCAAGTGTCACGACGCTACAGGTGCTCTGACAGCGGAGCCTTCTTCTTGGCCACCATCAAGGGTCACTATTTCGACATGAGTCTCTGGACACACCCCGCCGTCATGTCGGAGGCGAAGTTGCGGTTGCTTTCATTGGCAATCAGTACTAAGTACACTATCCGCGTTGACTATTCGGTCACTGCGGCATGTAGCTGACTCTGCAGCCCATCACCAGCCGCTGAACTTTGAGACCTTGGCCGTCGTTAAAGGTCCTTACATGGTATAACCTAAGAGTCATACGGCGGCAAGTGGAAATTGGTGCGAGGAACAAAATGTGCCTTATTGGCTACTCACGTCAGGTTTTCTGAATGAAAGATCACAACTTACCGAATTCTCTATTGTTCGGCCTGGACATGGATCACTCTGATGAGGTTTCAAATCCCTTACCGAACAGAAGAACAGCATCTTTTACGGTCAATGATGTACGTGATGCCCTCCCCTTTCAAATTTCAACTTCTATATAACTAATTTCGCTTCAGGTGCGGTATGCGAGTGACTTGAGTCCCGAGACCCATGGAAAGGCGAGACCTGTCTTCGATCCATCAGGTAGCCTCTAGGCTAGTGGGACAATGTTCGCATGTCAGTCATTATACTAAGGGGGATGCAGGGGATCGGACGCGCGACCTTCCTATTGCCTCCAAATCATCTTCGTTACACCCGATCGAAGACCTGGTGACGTTAGTAGACTCTGCCCGTGACTTAGAATGGAGTTCCACTGTTAGAGTCTACTAAGTGCTTCAAGTGATCATCATCGGCGTGCTATATTGGTTTGCGCAAAAAAATTAGGTGCGAGGACGGGCCAACATTAACGAACTAGGAGCTTGATAACCGCGGCTTGAAGATGCAGGACTACACAAACTTCTAGGGTGCGGCGCAGTGAAAAATGATCCGGGCAATTAAGGGAGTCCTCCGTTTTCAACTGGCGGTTCCTAACAATTCTTGACAGCCATCGTTCCATTCCCTCTAACGAGTGTGTGGAATCCCCTTGTAGAATCTGTGGGATCATGCCACTCATGTGCTCCAGAGGTTATAGGATATTTCACCGCCAACACCATTTTTCCTGACCACTATGAAAGAAGTCATCGAAATGGTCAAGAAGGGTAATCCAAAATTCGTGGGCATATTACTGAGGGCCTACAGCGGCAAGACAGGAGTGTGCGTTTGATGATATACTACGCAATATATGAGTGATAGGCACCAAATCAAAAGGCGGATGAAGTATCCTGATGGCAGGTGCGACTTCAGATATAATACATGCTGCAGCCATCAATGGATTTTCCGGGCGCGTGGTAAGTCAACAAGGGGATTATAGTCGAATATCTGAATACAGCACTTGCCCTAGTTTGACATCGTAGTCCGGGCCGAAGAAGTACAGCATTGAATATTCATCCTTCTACTTACTGGTCTGACTGTGACGGGAGAACAAGCATTGGATATCTTTTAGTATCTGACACGGTGGAGCGCGCGGAATTCAAGGCGTCTGATTATATCCGTACAATAACTCAGGGAGGAACTTCAGAACCCAGGATCGATGGCCACGTTTCGCAAAGCCCTGACAATGAGCCAGCAACGAGCACGGGTATATTTCCACGGCATCAGTTTGAGATTGAGTCTCCGCTGTGATGTGATTGGAGAGAAGTGACCGAGTGACCCAAACGGGTTTTGGAACACGCTCGTTGTGACAGGTCAACGTCCGACCTTGTTCGTCGCCCGCCAAAGGTATCTTGAATTCTCCGTCATTGTCCTTCGCAATTGCCTAGCAGGCAGGCTTTTTACTTTTCGCTAGACCGGCAGGCTCCGCTGGTCTCGTCTAGACCCAGAGCAGCGCAACGCAATATTCGTAGTGTTCTTGCACTACCGTCACCTCTGCTCAGCAGACTTTTGCAATCGTGCTTTTGATTCTAGCATATAGTCCCGAGACTCGACGTCTGGACTCTTTTTCAAGAGAACTAGCTCTTATCAGAGTGCCATCTCCGCCTCATCTACTCGTTATTCCCCAATATCATTTCTCATCGTTTCCTACAAGGATTAGGAACACATCTCTACCCCCCTTCTCATATCTCCAAAAATCCTCTCTAGCGTCATAATTCTACTTCAATTTCACCGCTAGCGGATCTTCAGTTTCAACTCACATTATATCGTTCCTTCCAGTAACCAATAACGCCAATGGCTACCCTTCGTCCTCCTCCTAGTCCGTCCCCATCACCTCACAACACTGACAACAGTCGCTCTGCTGGAGCTCGCGCCTCCATGGGTCCTCGTCAAACCCTAGGGCCAGCTTCCCCTCGTCCTGGTGGGGGAAGTGGTGCTCGTCCTACAAGTGAGCTACTTGGTAGTGCGAACATGTTTCAAACCCCAGAATCAGAGGCAATCGACCAGTGGTTCGAGAACCTCCAAAACTACGAAGAGACTCTCGAGGAGATGGCCGCAGCGTCTCTCGACGTCAATTTCAAGGAAGAATTGAGCGCTATCGAGCAATGTAGGCTCCTTTGCCCCATCGCAGTCGGTCATTAATTAATGTGCTTTTTGAAGGGTTCAAGGTTCTTTCTGAAGCAGAGCGCACCGCCGCTCTTTACAGTCTTCTTCAGCAATCTACGCAAGTTCAAATTCGATTTTTCATTACAGTTTTGCAGCAGATGGCGAGATCAGATCCGATGACTGCTCTCTTGAGCCCTGCTATTGGCGGTGAGTTTTCTTGACCATATCTATCACCTCACGAACTTAATCGTGGGATGCAGGTTCGATGCAGAGTCAGATGGAAGCGAAATTGGCCCAGATGACATTAAAGAGCCCCGCACTTAAGTCGCCCATGCCTGCTTCTCCCCGTGTATTCAGCGGTAGTCAAAGCAGGCAATCCCTTGCGCTCGATACCACTTCCTCAGGGTTTCTTTCCCCAGACTCAGCTGCGATGGGATCCAACAATGATGCAGCTGCCACGCTCGCGCACCAACGCGCCAAGCTAAAGGCAAGCAATGCAGCACACAGGATTTCTGCACCCATTCTTGCCGGTGGCGGTGATGGTCGTAGTACATGGGGCTCTGCGCTCAGCCAAGTCGCAGAACAGAACCCCAATTCCCCTGCGCAGGAAATCGTTGTCCCTTCTGTCGGCAACACCTCAAGGCCCAAGAGCACTGAGTTTAGCGGCTCTTTTGGTACACCTCGCACTGGAATCGATGCGTTGTCCCCCATGGTGGGTGACAGCTGGGCCAGCAACGTCAACACACCCTTGGTCCCCATGTTCTCGAAGGACACGCATTCCCAGAATCTTGATGCTGCGGCCGCCCAGCTCAATGAATGGAATAACACGCGCGTTCCTCTTATGGCTGATCCGAAGTCCTTCCGCCGTCCGTCGAGGGGTAATACCAGTGCAAATGCTCCTCCTTCAGAGGCCAACATGCAAACAAACAACAACTTGTATGATAATGAGGGCAATCTCATTGCTCCACAACCATCTGGCCAGCGCCGGAACGTTAGCCAGGGTTCTAACGCCAACAACGCGCAGCTCAACCTCGGCCAACAGCCGGGCAACTGGAACGGCGCTAGGAGCCCCGCCTTGCCCCAGCCGAACAGGTTCGGTGTGGAAGACGTGAACAGTCCCTTGAACGGGCTGGGTATGAACGGCTTCAACATGGGTGGACTTGGCAGCCCTGGTCTCGGGATGGGGATGCCAAATGCTGGTTTACTGGCCGGCATGAACCCGATGCAGATGAATATGTTGAACCTGCAAGCTCAGATGAGCGCGATGGGAATTAATTCGATGACGCCTGAGGCGCAGCTTCTTGCAGCGCAGATGGCTGCTACTGGATTTTCGCAGAACTGGCTAGGCATGCAACAAGCTGCTGCTTTGCAGCAGAGTAACAATAACAACAATAACAGGAGTCGTGGAGGAGGACGATCCCCTGCGCTTCCGAAGACCGGTTCTTCTGGTGCGAATAGCGCGGGTATTGCGAAGAAAGACGAAGAAGATGTTGACCCCGCGTTGCTTCACGATATCCCGGCTTGGCTCAGGAGTCTGAGGCTGCACAAGTACACGCCTAACTTTGAGAAGATGAGATGGCAGGAGATGGTCATGCTCGACGAGGCGGGCCTGGAGGCTAAAGGTGTTGCTGCTCTCGGTGCAAGGAGGAAGATGATGAAGACATTTGAGACTGTTCGGAAGAAGATGGGCATGGAAGTTGGCTCTTCCAATAATTCGGGTGGAGAGGAGTCTTGAAATGGATGTATCTGCCCGGGCAGATCAAAGCATGCTGCCGGTTGATTGAACTTTTGGTTGATCTCGATTCATGATTCCATGATGTTTTGTTTGTGTTCACTCAATTTCGATTTACCAATAGCCATCGCTCAATGGACGAAGATTGACCAGTCATTATGCTTTCTCGCTACATACTGTAGTTCTACTTGTACCCATGCAATGTCAAGGTATGATCTACTATGTTCCAGGTTGGGCAACTGGCTTCCGAGCCTCAACAACGCGCTAGTTTTGCTTCATCTGCTTTGGTATTGAGACTCGACTTTATAATTGGTTCGATTTGTGAATGAAACAGTTTGGAAACAGATCCAACAGTTAGCCTTAGGAATACTAATGGCACT
>PVXU01011267.1:3143-14979 GCA_002994865.1 Rhizopogon parksii | reverse complement strand
CCATTTTTTCATTTCACTGTCCAAAGGACCGGTTGATCACTGTATGGTTACCCGAAAAAAAACCAATTGGCAAGCGTTTTATTTAGTAATATATCTCCGTGCGCGCACTGCGCATTCACAATAAATACTCCGTTGTATAAGGTGCCCGCCTTTCTTTCCCTGATCTTGGCTACAGCTTCCTACGGGGCATCAATGAGGCCGATGACAACAGCAGAACTCGCATACCCAATTCCACCGCCAGGCTTCTCTGAGTACGGGGTTTGGTCACTGCGCAACCTATCTTCTTTCTATCGGTCTGACTACGGGAGACTACACATCTCTCGAAACACGGCATGCCAACACATCATGATCCATGTATTGTCAAAAATGATGTCAGCCGTTGACTGAAGACATAAAGGGTATGTGACGGCCCCCACTCGTTTCAAGAGCTGATTTCATGCCTGAATCGAGCCCCTCTTGCCTTATATCTTCCAGCGGAGCAAAGCAGCGGCTGTGCTGACGGAAGCACGGTTAGGCCTTGAAATCTTCTTCATGCACCATCCCAGAATACTTTGGCTTCCACTGCCAGCACCACAACATGTGACTTTATTCGCCGTCGGGACGAATTTCTGAGATGTTCTTGCCAGTATTGCCTAATGCTACCAAGATATGCGATCTCTCTCCGATTGCAGCTGAGGAAATCATGCTTTCACGGTGACGCGGCCCTCGTCAGATCACAGCTACGTGGCTTCCGTGGCATTGCTGGCATCCCCATTTCAATCCCACACGAAGACACTAGTCCCCACCCACGTCATCATGTTTTGTAAAGGGTCATAACAAACACTACGTGATTGCATCGACCCATCATACAACATTAAAAATACATGAACATGACAATGATTAGTAAACCCATTAGTGCTGCCAAAGCCGGGTTTGGTCCCGTTCTTTGGCAAAATTTGCAAATGCTGAACCGTTCGGTTCAGCTGATCGCGTTCGAACCAGGTTCGAACGTTGAACCTGTCCAAACGCGCAAAAGGAGCTTCGTTCTTTTCCATTGACCACCGCAAGCCCCACTCATGGTGCATTGACGGAACATACATTAGGCTCTTCCCATGTCATATCAAGCCCCATCCCTGCCCGCATCTGCTAGCCTCAAAAGCTTTCATTGGGAAAACCACACCTATCCATACTAATCACAACACAACGAGCAAGCGAAATTAGCAGATCAAGAGACGGCTGTTGGCTAAACATGTATGCTCAAGGCAAGTTGCACTGTCTATCGTGCACGACACGGTGAGCACCCGATTTTTGACGGCTCAAAGTTAACAGTCACCGTACTGCATTCAATAGCGCCTCCACCATATTCCTATTAGCAACATCTCGACATAACGAGCCCATTAATCTCACAGTACAAATAGTATCGGTTCGAACCCATTCGGACGGTTCAGAAAATATTCACCCACTCGAACGGACCGAACTATGTATTTGGTTCCGGCTGAAAAGTAAACTCCGAACTGGACTTCAGTCAAGTTCGCAGAGGTTCGGCTTCGAACCTTGGTTCAGAAACCAGACCGCGGCAGTACTAAAGCATGTTTTTATAAGATGCACGTTCTCCCTTTTCCCCACTCATTTTCCTTGACTCCCGTTTGTCTGTTGGACTGGATGAGAAAATGTTGTCTCCAATTCCATTGAATCCACCCTTTCCTTCGTCGTTCGTATTCAAAAAGAAAGAACCACTCCAGGCATCAACGATGACTACAACGACATCCTATCTTCCTTCTGTTCACCACGCAGATACCTTTTCCGTTACATCAAGCCCCGCCCTTTCCCTCTCGTCGTCCGTCACAGCTTATTCAGAGGACGCCATCCTGAATGAGGACGACGAGAACAACAGTCTTGCATATCCCCGTACGCCGCCCACGTCGGAGCAAGTCTTCACCACCGTGCACGCAGAGTTTGGCCACTGTACAAACGAGGCATATCGTTGCATCTCCAAGCATGATTATACCAGACCAGTTCAGGAACACATCATCGAGGAGCCTCCATATTATATCCTACTCGCTACCTACATGAGCTACGTTATTCTCTACTTTTTCGGCTATACACGGGACTTTTTCGGAATTCTTTTTACATCTCATTACACCCATCTCATACCCCACAATGTACGTGCCATCTTCTTGTATCTCACATCTCATTTATCTGTGCTGCGTGCAGGGTTACGCGCCTTTAAAATCAAGATTTGATTCATTTTACTCTCGACGGCTCAGGCTCCGCATACTTGATTGTGTGTCCCAGCCTGTCGCGGGCGTCCCAGGCCGCAGTATTATTGTCCATGACCGTCGCTTCACCGACAATGATCACACCTTGATCCACACAGGTGGAAAGACTCGTGCCCTGAACATCTCGTCGTACAACTACCTCGGGTTCGCGCAGGCCCGCGGCGGGTGCGCAGATGCAGTCGAGGAGAGCATTCGGCGATATGGCGTTTCGACCTGCGGCACGCGCCTCGAGGGCGGGAGTAGCGAGCTCCATGTGACCACCGAAGCCCTTGTTGCACGTTTTCTGGGCATGGAAGATGCGCTGATCAGTTCTATGGGCTTCGCAACTAATTCCACTTTTATTCCTGCACTCGTTCGGAAGGGGTCCCTTGTCATTTCTGACGAACTAAATCACAATAGTATTCGCCTCGGTGTACGCCATAGTGGTGCGGAGGTCCGAATGTTCATGCACAATGACATGTCGAGCCTCGAGTCCCTTCTACGTGAGGTGATCAGTCAGGGCCAGCCCAAAACACATCGTCCATGGAAGACGATTTTGCTCATAGTCGAAGGTTTGTACTCCATGGAGGGCACGCTCGTGAACTTACCTAGGATTGTCGAACTGAAGCAAAAGTACAAGGTCCATACTGCAGTTTCTGTTTGTTTACATGATGTTGATCTTTCTTTAAGTTCTACCTCTATGTTGATGAGGCCCACTCGATCGGTGCCTTCGGTCCTCATGGACGTGGTGTCACGGACTACTTTAACATTCATCCTCGCTCGATTGATCTCTTGATGGGCACATTCACCAAGTCATTTGGTGCTGCCGGCGGCTACATCGCAGGGTCTAAAACAATCATTGATGCCCTCCGGCTGCGCGGTCACTCGGGTCCGTATGCAGAAGCAATGGCACCCCCCGTGCTCGCCCAGATTGTTGCGTCGATGGCCAGTATTATGGGCGTCGCTCCGACATCACAACAGACCAATTCTAGGCTCTCCATCAGCCAAGATAACTCAAACATCATGCTGAATGAAAGTGCGGTGGGGTTCCCAGCTACGGCGCCTGCAAGCATGCTGCCTACCTGGATGAATCTTCCCTCGGCTCTCTCAGACGGATCTGAAGCTCGCATGCGTATCAGCCGTCTTGCGTTCAACTCGCGGTATCTTCATGCGGGTCTAAAGAAACTTGGGTTCATTACATATGGGCATCCTTTCAGCCCGATTGTTCCCCTGCTCCTCTTCAATCCAGGGAAAATGTGCACATTCGTACGCTTGATGCGCGCTTGGAGCCCATCGATTGTCGTAGTTATTGCTTCGTACCCCGCCACTTCGGCTATGACGAGCCGTGCGCGATTCTGCACTAGCGCAGCGCACACGAAAGAGGATATTGATACGGTGCTGCGAGCTTGCGATGAGGTGGGCGGAATCATGGACTTGAAGCATGGTTCGGGCGAGCGGTGGGGGATTGATGAGATTTGTGAGCGCGCAGTCGAGCTTGTGCACTCTCATCTTGGTTAGCACATTTCTATATCTCCACACTCAAATACATAATTATTGAATAGTCATGGTTATTAGAAATACCGACTACTACTAGCTAGGATGATCCCATAGCTCATACCACAGGAGGGGCGACTATCTTCATCCCACAATAACTTAACGAAACTGCCAATTGTAATAGCCCTCTAACAGCCAGCAGGTGTAGTACGTCGGTCCGAATTTCGGACTCTCGTGGAGTGTGATTGACTAAAAGTATCTCGCAGACAGGTACACAGATGGAAGAAGTGTAAGGTTGTTACTGTGTGCAGGTGCAGCAACGACGCAAGAGATACGAGTTCGAAGGGGAAAAGGTCGATCATGATGGGTGAGTGAGGGGGTTCATTCACTATGGTACGGTAAAGACAGACATGCTTATATATCTACGAAGGATGGTCAAAGCAAAGAAAGGGAGTCGCACGTCAAAGCGATACAAAGGGATTCCGTCGTCAGGGGAGTTCCAATCCTTACAGAAGTGAGCAAAGGACCAGAGCGCCGAGGATGGCAGAAGCTTCAGCGTTTGCGGCCCGGATACGTTGTCAACTGGATGTGACACCGAGACATCAACTCCAAGTGGAAAATGTAGAAGCTGGAAAACGAAGCTGTTTGGAGTAAAAGGCCCAACTGTTAAGAAGAAGACAGTCGTTCCTTTAGTGATGCACGCACGCGCATTTTATTTCCGGTAGTAGGGTTCCCCAGTATGCAATCAGTACCTCAGTACACGTAGAGGACAACGATTTGATCGCTGTCGTTGAATACTACGCAGGACAGGCTGGTAACCTTGTGGTACGCGCTGAGCATTTCAAATTATACAATACAAGGTGTTCGGTTCTTGCAAGATATGTGTTCAAGTCTATTCGCTCACCCTCTGAAGCTTTGAAGGCGTATTCATCAATGTCACAACTTTGCACCTCCCTTTCCTTTTTGTTCCTCTTCCCTCTTTCGTCTCGCCATCAGGGCCCGACCAGCACGACTCGTAGTCTCTCGACCGAGTACCCCAGATATCCACTGCCCGATTTCTGCCAGTTGAGCTAGGTCAATGGGACCTAGATCCCATTGACTCTGTACCGTCTTTGCTGGCTCGCCATCTACAATATATTATCAGATCACAAGGTGTAAACGACACGCTGGGTATTTTACCATATGGTTCACCTATAGCGCCAAATAACCTATCCCCAGTGAGCGCATAGACAACATCTTCCGTTGCGACGTTGCCCGTGGCGCCAGGGCTGTATGGGCACCCTCCAAGGCCACCGACGGATGCATCGAATGACCGCAACCCAAAATCAAGAGCAGTTAGAATATTTGCAGTCGCCGTACCATTAGTATCGTGGAACTAGTATATTGTACACATCAACCATAGGACAAAACACGAGCGAATGAAACTTACATGCCCAGAGAGCATCCCCACGTCTACGTCTTTTGCAACTTCCTCTAGCATGGCGCGGACGCTCGCTGGCGTCCCTGCACCTGTCGTATCTCCCAAACCTATCTCGTAGCACCCCATCTGTATGAGTTCCCTCGAAACATCCCTCACTCGCCTCGGATCCACACGTCCGGAAAACGGGCATGTAATGACTACTGAAACATACCCGCGCACCTTCAACCCAGCATCGAGTGCTGTGCGGGCAACTGGCGCGAGACGTGCCAAAGATTCTGATATAGAGACATTGGTGTTTGCGAGAGAGAATGCATTCGTCGCAGAGGTAAAAATGGCGACCTCGGTGACGGGAGGTGGGGGCTTTGCAGCTGAGTCTGGGGAGGTGCTAGGGGAGAGTATATCTAGGAGGAGGTCCATCCCCTTCTGATTTGGGACGAGCACGGAGTAACCGGTGTTTGGGAACGGATCTATGAGAGATAAGACTTCTGAAGTGCCTGCCATCTACGCCGTCGTTTTCAGATGAGCACAAGGATTGAAGGTAGTGAGAGGACAGACGCGCCTGAGGCACCCACTTGGGACTGACGAAACTACCGGCTTCGATGTTACGCATGCCTGCAAGGGCGAGTCGGTTGATGAGCTCTGCTTTGATGGGAGGAGGTATTGGCCGGGGCTCATTCTGGAGACCATCGCGGGGCCCGACTTCGACTATTTTAACAAAGTTGGGATTCGTTGCGCTTAATGCAGGCTTTGAAGTGGAGAAGGACTTGGAGGGTGTTTTAAGGGACGAGTGCAGGACTCGAACGCATGAAGAACGGAAGGGCAAATGCATATTCAAGTTGCAGACCAGTGGCTAAGCTAGAGTAGATCCTTGCGCCTGGAAAGCCTACATGTCGTCATGCGTCACCCTTCACACGGCCAATACGGAGACGTGCAACTACGTTGATTGTACTCGTAAAAATCTCACAATTGCAACTAAATATCCGAGATGGAATGCTACAACAAGTCCAATGTCGTGGCAACTTGCTTCAAGGATCCTGCCAAGCGCTAGCATGATTCAAGCCAGCAATGAAGGCTGCCGAGGGGCGGTCGACATTGTTGATGTCATAGCAGCCGTTCCCCGAAATCTCGGATGAATAGGAGGAAGCAAGTCAATTCGTAATGGCGATCCTCCTATGCAATGAACGCGTGGCAGCGTCAGGACCACTACATTTAGCTGTTCAATCACAGGCGGCCGAAGTGTATTGGTTCACAGAGGTGTACAAATGACACGATAAGAGTAAATCATGAAAGCCAGGAGGGCATGCCTGATACAGGTACTTAAGATAGAAATGCACGCTGTCGAGCCTGCTTGGGGGATACGAGCGCGTGAGCGAGTGCTTCTATTCCCCAGACTCGGGAGACTTGGCTGACCGTTTTGGTGGAGCTTGCCCATGTAATATGAATGACATAAGCAAACATAAGCAGTTTTTGAACATCCCTTCGCGAGAAGACTTGAACTCGTTCTTCATTCTTCCTCAGATTTTGTCGGTCAGCTCAAGAAAATGCCGTCTCCTATGGCGTTGAACCCGCCATCTCCCTCCCAGTCTATTTTCAAGAAGAAAAAATCACTCAGCCAGTTGCCATCAATGACCACCGCAGCGTCCTACCTTTCTGCCGTCCACGAAGCTGATACCCGCGCTCGCTCTCATGACATATCTTCCGTTGCATCTACACCCGCCCTTTCTCTTTCGTCCTCCGTCACAGCTTCCACAGAGGACACCGTCCTGAACGAGGATGACGAAAATAATTGTCTCGCGTATCCCCGTACGCCGCCCACGTCGGAGCAAATCTTCACCACTGTTCACACGGAGTTTGGTCACTGTGCAAACGAGGCCTATCGTTGCGTCTCTAAGCATGACTACACGAAACCTGTCCAGGAACACGACATAGAGGAGCCTCCATACTACATCCTCCTCACAACCTACATAAGCTACCTCATCCTTCTCTGTTTCGGTCATATGCGTGACTTCTTTGGAAAACGTTTTACAAAGTCTTATTTCACTCACCTCATGCCCCATGATGTACGTGCTTTCTTCTTTCCTATCTTGTTCCTCACTTCATTTCCTGCTGTGTCCAGGGTTACGCGCCTTTGAACTCAGATTTTGACTCATTCTACACCCGACGGCTCAAACGTCGCATGGATGACTGTTTTTCCCAGCCTGTCACGGGTGTCGCGGGTCGCACTATTGTTATCCTCGACCGTTACTCCACCGACAACAACACCACCCAGATCTATACTGGTAGCAAGTCACGCGCCCTGAACATCTCGTCGTACAACTACCTCGGTTTCGCGCAGGCCCGCGGCGGCTGCGCAGATGCAGTGGAGGAGAGCATTCGCCGATACAGCATTTCGACCTGCGGCACGCGTCTCGAGGGCGGGAGCAGCGAGCTTCATGTAACCGCTGAAGCCCTCGTTGCACGTTTCGTGGGCATGGAAGACGCATTGATCAGTTCTATGGGATTTGCAACCAACTCCACTTTCATTCCTGCACTCGTGGGGAAGGGGTCCCTTGTCATTTCCGACGAATTCAACCACGCGAGTATTCGCGTCGGTGTACGCCAGAGTGGTGCGCAAGTCCGGATGTTCAAGCACAATGACATGGCTAGCTTCGAGTCCCTTCTGCGCGAAGTGATTAGCCAGGGCCAACCCAAGACACATCGTCCATGGAAGAAGATTTTGGTCATTGTCGAGGGTTTGTACTCCATGGAGGGTACTCTCGTGAACCTGCCCAAGATTGTTGAGTTGAAGCAAAAGTACAAGGTCCGTAATGTAGTTGCCGTTCTGTCTACGAAGTTGACATTTGATTCAAGTTCTACCTCTTTGTTGACGAGGCGCATTCGATCGGTGCGCTCGGTCCTCGTGGACGCGGTGTCACGGACTACTTCGACATGCCTCCTCGCTCGATCGATGTTTTGATGGGCACATTCACCAAGTCCTTTGGTGCTGCTGGTGGCTACATCTCAGGGCCGAAAGCAATTATTGATGTCCTCCGGCTGCGCGGTCACTCTGGACCGTATGCAGAAGCTATGACGCCTCCTGTGCTCACCCAGATCGTTGCGTCAATGGCTAGTATCATGGGCGTCGTTCCTGCCCCACAGCAGACCAAGTCCGCGCTTTCCCTCAGTCCTGCTAGCTCCGTTGTTACGCTGAAAGACAATTCTGAGGAGCTCCCAGGTATGGCGCCTGCAAGCATGCTGCCGACTTGGATGAACCTCCATCCGACTCTCGCAGACGGATCCGAAGCTCGCATGCGTATCCGACGTATTGCCTTCAATTCGCGGTATCTCCACGCTGGCCTTAAGAAGCTCGGCTTCATCACCTATGGACATCCTTTCAGCCCGATTGTTCCCCTGCTCATCTTCAACCCGGGCAAGATGAGCATGTTCTCGCGCATGATGCGGGCACGGAGCACGCCGATCGTCGTCGTCGTCGTGGCATACCCTGCCACTCCGCTTGTGACAAGCCGAGTGCGGTTCTGCGTCAGCGCAGCGCACACGAAAGAGGACATCGATATGGTGCTACGGGCGTGCGACGAGGTGGGTGGAATCCTGGATTTGAAGCATGGTTTGGGTGAGCGGTGGGGGGTTGATGAGGTGTGTAAGCGCGCAGTGGAGCTTGTGAACTCTGTGTGAACGCCTGCATGACTGCCCTGTCTGGCGCCTTTTCGCCTCTTTCATATTCATATACATTGACGACTCGATGCCAAAGGACAAGATAATACCCAGTGATGAAAGCAACGCGAAACGTTACGTACATCCATCGAGATTTTGGATTTTGCTGCCTCCTCCACATACATTACCATACGACGGCGATGTCTTTTACTTGTGTCAGAAAACTCTTGATGACCTATTTCTTGCAGATAAATTATTGATGTTAGATCTTATTTCTCATGATAGAAATACCAAGTGGGTGCTCGTGAACTTGAATGCCTGGCGAATGTGATTGGATGAGCTTACATGTTTCCTTACCGGAGCTCAGAGCGATATAAGTAGGATCCTCGCTGTGTGACCCATCTTATCGGTCCAACAACCCTTTATTAGATTCAGGGAGACTACGTAGCGCTACTTGAACAACCCTTGGACTACTCGTTCTACATATCTTCATTCTTCATCAGCGACGATAATGACGGCCCAAGCAAGTTTCAGCAACTATATTGACACACACGCAGAGGCGTTCATCAAACGTCTAGGCGAGGCCGTTGCTATTCAGAGGTATGTTCCTCAGCTATATCTTATGATTATTTACTCTAACTCAAGATAACAGTATCAGCAGCGATGCCCGTCGACGACAGGACGTCATTGTGATGGGCAACTGGCTGAACGGCCAGTTGAACCAGCTCGGCGTCGAGACCAAGCTCGTCGATCTCGGTACTCATGAAATGCAGGGGCAGACGCTGCAGCTCCCGCCTGCCATCATCGGGCGTCTAGGGAGCGATCCGGCAAAGAAGACGGTGCTTGTGTATGGACATTACGACGTGCAACCTGTAGGTTTCTTTGTAGTTGCAGTATCACTTAATACTGAGATCGGCAAATCAGGCGCTGAAGTCGGACGGATGGAACACAGATCCGTTCACGCTTGTGGTGGACGAGGATTCTGGGCGCTTGATTGGCCGCGGATCCACGGATGACAAGGGCCCGATTTTGGGTTGGCTCAATGTCATCGAGGCGCATAAGAGCCTTGGGATCGCGATGCCTGTGAATATGCGCTTTTGCTTTGAAGGTATGGAGGAGAATGGGAGCGAGGGGCTCGATGAGTGCATTCAGGAGGAGGTGAAGAAGGGCAAGGAGGGGTGGTTTGATGGGGTTGATTGCGTGTGCATTGTGCGTGCTTTCTGCTGGTCTGCTGGTACCTGGCTTGATGTACGTGGGGGCAGAGCGACAACTACTGGCTGAACACCCGAACGCCGGCGTTGACTTATGGGCTGCGCGGTATCGCGTACTTCAGCATCAATGTTTCTGGCCCTGGCCAGGATCTGCACTCTGGGTTATTCGGGAGGACAGTACATGAGCCCATGACCGATTTGATCAAGCTTATGAGTAAGCTTGTGGATAATAACGGCAGTATTCTAATTCCTGGCATCGACGAGATGGTCCCGCCCCCTGATGAGGAGGAATTGTGCGTGCCCCGACTTTTCATTCGCACCTGTCTTATTCTATGTAGGAAGCTGTACCAGGTGATGGACTACACGACGGATGATATTGAACAGGCAGCTGGTGGAAAGGCAAGTGTCCATTCTTCCGTAATCGCTCTTCTTCCATCTAATGTGATCGTAAAGGTGGCTTTGTCTGAAGACAAGACTGCGGTGCTGATGGGCCGAATGCGTGAACCATCGCTTTCACTGCATGGTATTCAGGGTGCATTCTCAGATGTCGGTTGCAAGACGGTAATCCCTGCCAAAGTAGGCGGGAAGTTCAGTATTCGGTACGTTAATTCCCCACTTTATCAACTCCACACGCTGATAGCTCTTTTCTTCCCTTCGTGGTATCATCGCATTTATGTCCGTATGACATCCACGTGTTGATCTTACCAGCCTCGTACCCCCGCAAACGCCGGAGAAGATCATACCCCTTGTCAATGCCTACCTCGAATTTGAGTTTGCGAAATTCAACAGCAAGAACAAGATGCAGGTGGAGTATCTGCACGGTGGCAAGCCTTGGGTTGCGGACGTGAAGCACTGGAACTTTGAAGCCGCAAAGAAGGCTATCGAGGTGCGTCTGAAGCAGTGGCTTTCTTCCTTTTCTGAATTAGAATTTATATAGGCTGTGTATAAGAAGACACCAGACTACACGCGCGAGGGTGGCTCGATTCCCGTTACGCTCACGCTCGCAGAAAGCCTAGGTGTCAACGTATTATTGCTGCCCATGGGCAGAGCAGATGATGGAGCCCAGTACGTTGTGCCTATTCTTCCTATGCTTTCTCATTGACATGTTCCCCTAGTTCGACCAATGAGAAGCTGGATCGGACGAATTTCATTGAGGGGGTAAGTAGTTTATCAAGAGAACATCAATGATCATTAACAATACGCTTGCAGTCAAAAGTCCTGGGTACCTACTTGTATGAGGTTGCTGCTGCCGCATGATATGAGTGATATCATAGGAGAAACTTTATAACTCTTGTATGTAATCATTTGTTTCTGCTCGGGAAACACTGCGTCAGCAGAAACCTTGCTTGACCCAATGTAACATGACTATCATGATGGAGTACTAGAATGGAGTACTCGTGGTCATGATGGTCAGAGTCGTACATGTGTGTGAGGTGAGATAGGATGCCAGAAAGCTCTGGCCCCATACCGCAGAGCATTGTATAAATTCCGAGTCGGTCTTGAAGGAACGAGAGCGGGCCAGTCTCGGGCCGGGTGAACTCGATAGCTGATTCGGCAGTTGCCAGTAAGTAGTTGGCTTTTTCAAGTTGAGTATGCTGATCATTCGTTCCTAGCTAAACTTGTAACCCCGAGGAACCACTCCAGATATTATCAAAACGCTCATAGCAATTCGAACATTCGTTTTAACGTTGTTGGCGTCGTCTCTGTTTTTCGAGGTTTGAGTCGGGAATCTCACATTCGTACTATGCCTCAGGTTATTGCCAGTAAAGACGAGAAATATCTCATCACGACCCCACCGGAACTGCCGATATCGGTGTTTTATG